>PITA01016338.1:0-46940 GCA_004023965.1 Spilogale gracilis
TTGGCAAAGAGGACTTTGCAGGGTAAGAGGATGGTGAGAAGGGGGTGCTCACGCAGGACAGGTGAGGACTCAGCCCCTGGCCAACATCTGGAGGCAAGAGACAAGCTGACTTGTGGGAAGACTCCAGAGAGGTGCAGACGAGCAGACCCCGGGGGGCAGGGGGGCCAGGGGCCAGGGTTGAGAAGGGGTCCGGGCCCTCAGAAGTTTCCTGAGCCCCAGAGAAATCCGAGCTTGTAGGAGTTTTTAGGAGAGGAGGTAGGAGGAAGTCTGGCTGGCTCTGAGAAGAGAAGTAGAGTCTAAACTGGGATGAGGATAGCAGCTATGTCCAGAAGTTTCCAAGGAGCCTAGACCTCACATTGCTAAGACCTCTCATGCTTTCTCCTGCTCAGCCAGAGGATGGAGGCCCAGACTGGGGATTCCAGGCTGCTCCATGCCTCCCTCCTCCTACCTGGGGAGGGTGAATGGCCAGTCCGAGTTGCTCAGGCCCTTCATCTCCCCTCCCTTTCTTCTTGCTCATTTTAAAACAAAATTGCTTGACCTTCCTATTTCTCAGGTCCCCTCCCCAGTAAAACTTCCTAGGAGATGACTCCACCTACTCCACTCTCACCTCTGGTCCCCATGGACAGTCCAAATGCTTCCATTACCCTCCACAAGGCTAGGGGCAAACCAGAACCCCCACTATGCCTGTATCCGCATCTGTGAAGACAAGCATGGTGCTACCTACCTCTTAAAGTTTGTTGTGGGAATGGGTAAATTCACATGCCTGGCAGAAGTCACACTGGTACAAGACACTACTGTAAGGATAAAGCTGGAGGGGGGAGGGGCATATTTGCCGTGGTTGTTTTTCCCCCAAATGGAAGCAGCACCATTAGCTCTTAACTCTCCTACTAGCTCTCCACTGTTATCTAGCAGGTGATTTGGTGAAGAGAAACTGAGCAGGCAGAACTAACCTTCTTTTCTGGGGTTCCTTCACACCAAGAGACTTGCAGGACTGGGTAAGAAGTAGGACCCTGGGGTACCATCTCAGAAAACCTACTTGCCCAAAGACATAGGCCATGTATTCTCCTAACAACTTTTGCAGTAATAAAGGGAATATTTTGGCACCCCTCTGCCTTACCACACTTTCTCAATTAGGAAGAGAGGTCCGTTGAAGAGCATTTCAATAACCAAAACGGTAGATTAAATCCAGTGATGTTGCAGTGGAAGGACAGGATCAGATACCATTTACATTGTTTATAGTGATGACATGCTTTTGTGCTGTTATGGACTGAACTGTCTCCCTCAGAATTCATATGCTGAAGTTATAACCTAGTCAGAACGTGACTATATTTGGAGATAGGGTCCTTGCAGAGATTATTAAAGTAAAATGAAGTTATTAGGGTGAACCCTGATCCTATAAAACTGGTATCATTTTAAGAGAGAAATTTGAACAGACATGTACACAGGGAAGATGAAGACACTGGGAGAAGACGTATCCGCAAGTCAAGGAGAGAGACCGGGAACACAGCCTTCCCTTACAACCCACAGAAGAAATTAATCCTACTGACAGTCTGACCTCAGGCTTTTATCCTCTGGAAATATGAGAAAAATAAGTTTGTTTAAAGGAAAAAAAAAAAAAAAGACAGGTTGGGAAAGGTAGTCTCACACCTGGACAATACCTGTGTTCAGAACACAGTGGCTCCTAATGGCCCAGGCGCCATCTCAGATTACCAGAGTCACTGCTCTGCCCTGCCATCCCAACTTCTGGCCTTCACTCTGCCCCTCAAGGGCCTTCAAGACACCCACTTCCCACCCAGTTTCCAGTGGGTCTTCTGCCTTCCTCCTTGGCAGTGTCTCTCCATCTCTTGGCTGACCACACACACCTGGCTCGAAATGTAGGCACACCCCTGGGGCGGGGGCTGAGGGTGCTCAATTCAAGCCTTTCACTCTACACGTCCATGGCTCCTGAAGTTCTCATCCCACCCCAACCTGATTCCACTAGGTATTTCACAGGTTGTGGGTCCAAACACACCCAAATCCTTTGCACCCCACAATAGGTCAAGTCATGATTTGAGTGTCACCTTTCATCTATATTAAATTTTAGACAGTTAACAAAAAAAACTCAGCATTATGTCCTAAACACTGCTGAAGGCAAAACACTTATCTGAAATTTAAGTCTCTTACAACCCTACTTTTGTCCCTACCCTTCCTTCATGCTCACATCCAGACACTGGCACCTGAGGACTGGAGGTCTTTTCTGGACCACGAGTGGCTGACAATGTTCTCTCTGCCCTGCAGACCCCTCCCACCTGCCCTGACCCGCCCTCCATCAAGAGCCCCTCCCCCCATACACTCTGCCTTTCTCTTCCTCCCTCCCCTGACAGGGACAGCAAACGTTACTGTTACATAAACTATTTTATTTAAATAAAATCAGGGGCATACCCTTTTCTTTCTCTCACACTCACACTCTCTCACGCACACACACACACTCCCCCAGCACTTGCACACACACATGCCCACGTCCTCCCTCCCTTTCTTCCCTGCACCCATGGCCACCTCAAACCCAGTGGTTCTCATAGTGACCACCTTAGCACAGGGAGGCTCTCTCCATATGAAAGCCCACTCCTCCCAGTTGACGGCAGCAGCACAAAGGCCTAGGCACAAGCTGTCCTGCCCAGAGTCCAGCTCTCAGACCTCTTAAGGTGGGAAAGGAGGAAGGACCAGTTCTCCCAAGGCACCCAGATCTACCATGGCTTCCCCACCTTTCCCCCCAATATAGCTAGAGCACCACCAAAAACCCAGAGCTGTTCTCCATGGAGGCTAGGTGCCCTCACTCCAGGGCAAACCCCTCCCTCCATCAGAGAAGGCTCTGCAGCCAAACTTGAGCATTTCCCCAAGGGATCCTGGAGCAGGTTTTGTTTGGTTTGGGAAAGAGAGAGGGAGAGCAACTGAGCACCAAATTCCCTAACTCCACCCTGCAGGAGGGTGCTGAGATTCAGCTCAACATCCTCTACCCAGAAAAAGTAAACCCAGCTCTGCAGCAGGAATGGCAAGGGCCTCAACCATCAGGACCTCTTTACATGTTTACCTCCCAATGGTCTGTGGACCATTACAGACCCACTAGCACCTTAGCAATGTTAATGGCCCAGCCCAGCTGGGGAAAACGCCATGCACATGGGAGCCTATTTGGAGCGGTTGGTGTCCTCTGTGTTGACAGTGGGGTTGGGTTTCACCCTGACACTGGTACCTTTCAAGTCCTGCTTTGTGGCACACATAGCAAAGTGGCTTAGGTCATGAGGGAGCACTGTAGGGATCAGTAGTGTTTTCCAGAGGCACACAGTCCTACAGAGCATTTTAGCTTCCATATGGGCAGGCTACCTGGGACAGTGGCCTAGGGCACAGGGCTACCAAGACAGCTCTGTAGCATCCCTAGATCTTGGGAGATGGGGAGGTGGAAGGGACACCTATTTCCTCAAGCTAGAGGAATGAGATACCAGGACTCAGGTCCCACACCCAACTTCTCCGACGGGCCTCCCTGTGCCTTCTAGACCAAGTTCCCTGAGGGGAAAGCCAGACATACGGAAAGAAAGCAGAAAGGGGGCAGCGAAGGGCATCAGACCATGAGGAGCTAGCAGGGAAAGGGCAAATGTGAGAGCCAGAGAAAAGCCTTCTGAAAGGGTAAGGCAAAGAGAGCTGCCACCTGCAACGAGGGAGCTGGGATGGCAGGGACAGGGACAACCAGAGACAAGGGCCAACCTGACCTCGCCAAGGGAAACAAGGACCTGAGGAGAGGGAACTTGGAGCCTGTCTGGCCCTACATGGGCCAGTGGTGATCAGAGGAACAAGCCACCCTGAGCATGGACTACAGGCTGATGCTGCGCTGGTGGCGGCCCCCACGGCCCCCGCTCCGGGAGCCCAGTTCCTGGCCATCCAGACTGGTGTGGTCTGACAGGCCCCGCAGGTGCTCCACAGAGTCACACTTCTGCAGGTCTGAGGCCACCGTGCGTAGGCTCAGCAGGCTAAGCGTGTCTGTGTCAGGAGCAGGCCCAGGCCCCAGGCTACTGCCCTCCTCCAGGCCCCCGCCTTCAGCCCCCTCGATGATCCCACTGTCCCCATCCTCCCCACCATCAGGCCCAGCCTCTGCCCCCACGGGAGAGGAACGCCGCTGGCCTGGGGCATGAGGGGGCTGGCCCCGGCGCCGTGCATGAATCTGCTCGCTGATCTGCTCCAGGTTGCGGAGGGCAACTGAATAGCGAGTCTTGGCCTGAGCCACCTGCTGCTCCAGCTCTGTCACCTTGGCCTTGTGCTCCTGTGGAAAGAGGAACAGAGTGAGATGATCCAATGGGCCACTCTCCATGGCTCCTGGAGCTGATCCCTTCAGCCCTACGAGCACTCTGCACAGTGCCTCCTTTCCCAGTCCACCCAACACAAACCAGCAGGGCTCTATCCCATCCAGCCCAGCCCCCTTCAGTCTTCCTCTTTGGATTCCTCTTCCCCAGCCTTCTTGCCTTGCTCCTCATCTAAGCCTGACTTTCTAAGACCTTCCCTTCATTCCCACCCACTCCTCCTCTCCCCAATGTTTCCTTTCCCTGTCTGGCCAGTTCCTGATCCCCTTTCTTCCTGGTTTCTCCTGATTCTCACTTTTTCTCAATTACCTCCTTTCGACTCCATTCTCTGCCGGCACCTATTCTCCAAGCCCAACACCCACACCTGTCCCACCACCTGTCTCACCACACTGGCCTGGCAGATGGCCCAGAGAGGCACCAACATCCTCTCTAACTACTCTATTCTCCATGCCTGCCCCCTTCCTGCCTGTTCACAAACCCTCCCCTTCTCCCACTACTGCCCTACCTCCAGAATCTGGCTGAACTGGGCTTTGAGCTCAAAGTAGGGGCGGCTCTTGCCAATGGCCCGCCGGAGCGTCTTCTGTAGCGCCTGGACCCGAGCTTCAGCCTGCTGGCACAGCCGAGTCACCCGCTGATGCTCCCGCTCACCACGAAGCCGCTCCTCCTCCGCTTCATTCACCTGGCCCAGATGGGGCAGAGGTCACATGTCACTGTCACAGGACACATGCTTTTGCCTCTCGAGACATGACCATCCTTCAGGAGCTGGCATTTGCTGCTAGAGACTAAATGTTTGCATCCCCCCCAAATTGCTACATTGAAATCAAACCCCCTAAGGTGATGGCATTGGATGTGGGCCCTCTGAAAGGTGATTAGCTTATGTGGGGTGGCGGGGGGGGGCCGTCTAAATGGGATTAGTGCCCTCATGAAAGAGGTCCTGGAGAGCTCCCATCCACCCCTTCCACCTTAGTGAAAGCTTTTTCACCACAGCAAAAAGACCTCTAGCTATCTAGGAATCAAGAAGCAGGTCCTCACCAGATACCAAATCGGCCTTCATCTGAACTTGGACTTCCTAGCCTACAGAGCTATAAGAAATAAACTGTTGCTTAAGCCACCCAGTCTATGTGATTTTGTTGTAACAACCCCAATGGACAAATATCTTTCCAAAGTGAAGGTGGCCAAATGGAGCTGATACCAGGGATCCTCCTACTCCCCACTATCCTTTGAGTAGCTGATAAATGATACACAAATTACACTTCAAAGGTACACTAGCAAAGCCCAAACAGGCGGAAAGCAAGGAAGAGGTTTTGCCTGAAACAGAATCAAGGCTGAGGAAAGGCTGGAGTGGAGGAGGGAGAAAGAGAGTGAGAGAGAAGGCAGGAGGGTGATGGGATGAAAGGAGAGCAAAGGAAGTAACCGAATCTGAGAAGACCTGCTGGCCCTGCCTGGCTCACCTTGCATGTGGCATGGTTGAGCATCTCCTGCCAGGTGGGGTCTAGCCGGTTCTTGTCAGCCATGACACCCTGCTCAGCCACAAACACCATCTCCCGGGCAGCATTGTGCATGCTCACAGCCCGCTCGTACCGCAGCGCTGCCTTCTGGGTCTCTTGCTGGGCCTGGGAAGAGAGGGCCATCAGGATAGGGGGCCCTAAGGACGCCCCCCACCTCTGGAAACCCATCCTGGATAAGGACAAGAGAAGGACGAAGACCCAACACAATGTCAGTTTCACTTCCAAACTGCACTGAGCATAAGCACCAAAAAAGTAACATTCTATAAAGAGTATTTTGTAAGGCTATGACTTAAAAGAAAGAAATGTAGAAACAAAAACTGGAAAATGATGCTGCCACTAAAGGGTGAGTGTCTGAAATCAGCACTTACAAAGGCCACTGGCCTTTTACGCTTTATGAAGAACAAAGAAAAATCCCCACTACTTTAGTTGCAAGGTGGTTAGCAACACAGACCAAGTCTTACAGAAAGTACATCCCTGATTTCGTCAACCCCAGTCCAGCAGGTAAGCTGAAGGAAGTAAAACAAGTGCTCAGAGACAGTCATCACAGCCATGCTTACCAAACAGAACAATGGAAAACAACCTAAGTTTTCTGTTACAGGGAACTGACTAAATGAACAATAATAATATAAGGAAGTACTAGGCAGTTCTTAAAAATGACAACATGGATGTATAGTTATTGACATGGAAACATGCCATAAGTAAAACAAAGGAATGAAAACAGCATATACCACGTCATCTCATTTTGGCAAAATATATACCAAAAAAAATTTAAGGGGTTATCTGTGCTGTATTAATTATGTTTTTTTTAAATTATCTGTATTTTATGATGCTTTAACATTTTGGGGGCCTTGTGGCCCTCCTAGGGCTAGCTAAGTCCTAAAAATAGGAAACTCCTCTACGAGCACACTTCTCAAATGCAAACCAACCAATCCAAATCCCACCACCCCCTTTAACTAACCCTCACACATCACGCCAGTATTTCCTCTGTCCTACGTTACCCCAGGGCCAGGTACAAAAACATAGAGATCACCCCTATAGCCCAGAGCCCACAATTATTCAAGCTAATTCTAAAACTGCTCAAGGTTGCCTACCATGCCTTACCCATTCCTTCCCATTATAAGCACAATAAAGGCTCTAAGCCAAGCTTTCCTCTCGTGCCTTCTGTCCCCTACATGGTGTGCATACCCTTTCTTCTAGGAAATGTTAATAAACTCTCCTTTCAAGGAAGCTGTCTCTGTGTCTGTCACCTTACCATACTTGACTAAAACAAATCCTAGGTACAAAAAAACACGAAACATGCACATGGTAGGATTTGGGATAATTTTGGTTTTCTTCTTGTTTTATAATTATGGTTACATTACAGTATTATAATAATAAACCCACAGTATTTGTGTTAAAAAAAAAAAAAAGAGGAGGAGGAAAAGTGTAAGGAAGGGGTGAGCAAAGAAAACAGACATGAACCAAAGGGAAGAGACATAAAAGAAAAAAGTAATGAGAAAGTGTTCTGTCTCAGACTCCACACATAGACAGAAGAGTCCAAGGCCAGGCTCTGCATGCAGCTGTTCCAGAAAGCACGTCAGCTGGCCATACCTCTTTAGCAAGCCGCCGAGCCTCATAATAAGGCCGGGCCTTCTCAATGCAGCTCCCCAAGTGGGAGCCCTGTGTGTTGAGCTTCCTTGCTGACTCCTGCAGGATCCTCCGATAGGTGGTCCTGGCCTCCTGGCAAAGAGATAGGGACACAAGGCAGAGGGATGGCATATGTGTGGGTCCCAGCCCCTCTTGTTTTTTTCATGCATGCCCCTTCCCTGCCACCATATTGAACAGAGGAGAAGACACCTCCGATACCAGCCTGTGGGTGTGAGGAAAAGGAGCAACACTCACATCCAGCTGCAGCTCCACCTGGTTGATCTCCTCGCTGGCTTGGTTCAGATGCTCTAGCTCTTCCTGCCAGAGAGGGGCAAAAAATTAGCAGTGGAAAGTAGCCTCATGTGAACCACAGGGACTGGAAATACAGTGCAAGGAAGGAAAGTCTACCTGACTAGAGAAGGGAAGAGATGCAGGAGACTCTGTGGAATGGCTCCTTAAAGGAGACCTAATAACACAGTCTCCTGTAATCTTCCCCAACTCCACTTCTGCATCAGATCATTAAACCCCCATTTTAACAATGAAGAAATCAACATTCAGAAAAATGGAACACACATATGCCCACAGCAAAATGCCAGCAAGCTTGCCCTCTCTTCATCAGATTGTGCCACCTTCTCTTTACACTCTAGACATACATCTCCTCAGAGCTAAGTCTCTGTTCCCAACAGAGAGCACCCTGTAGCTACTCACTCATCACAGGTTTACTACGTACTCATCACAGCTCAGCATTATGAGACCCCAGATATCAAAAAACAGAGACGGCAGCTCACTGTCCAGTAACTAAGCAACAGGCCCTCAGCAGTATAAGCAGGTGTAAGAGGTAGGCATGGTGGAAGCAGCAGGGTCACCTGCCCGGCAAGAAAGGCCAGAGTAGGACACTCAGAGTACCTGCCCCTACGCTGGACAGATCCTTGATGGATACAGAGAAAAGCACCAGTGACAGTAAGAAGTCAAAAATCAGGAGACCAGGTGCTTGGAGCAGGGAGTTTGTCAGGTGAGAAGCCAGCAAGGCTGGGGCATGGAGAAAGGATACCACAACTTCTCCCAGGGCCAGGGGATGCCCCTCAGAGCATGGCACCACCTAATCCGTGGTTTAGGAAGGCAGACCTGAGCCATACAAAGGACAAAGGTTTACAAGGGCCAGGGAGAAAAGGCTATCTGCAGTATTCCAGGGGAAAGAGGGCAGGGAAGATACCAGAAAAATACAGGGCACAGAATCATGAGGGCCTGAAAGATAATTACTGTCAAAATTAGGGAAGATCACATGGCTCAAGAGGCTTCTAGGCCTGCCTGGACAGTGGGCTGTCAGAGACCCCAGGTCCTCACATAACAGATTCTGTGGCAGGGAGGGAGAACATCAGGGAAAAGTCAGGAGCTCACCATGCCAAGGACACTTCGGACAAGGAGCAACACCCAGTGAAATTCCTGACACTCAGCTATGGGATCCTCTCACAGGGGCTTTGCAGTCCCTGGACAGAGTGGTGGAACTGTTTGCCTATCGCCCAGACATAACCTGCACTTGGCAGTGAGCAATGCTGCCATCCCTGGCTCCCACAAACTTCATCTGGCCCTTCTAACAACCCAGTTTATGATCCCCTTTTAGTGTTTTATTTCTTCTTTTTTCTGTAAGATTTTATTTGACAGAGAGAAAAGAGAATGCAAGCAGAGGGAGGGGCAGAGGGAGAGGGAGAAGTAGGCCCCCCCTTCAGTAGGGAGCCCAATGCGGGGGCCCAATCCCAGGATCCCAGGATCATGACCCAAGCTGAAGGCAGACGCCCAACCAACTGAGCCACCCAGGCGCCCCAGTTTTTTTATTTCTATGCCGTTCCTCAAGTCCTAAAAGGTCTGAGTCAGCAAATAAGAATCCAGGAAACCAAATTATATGCCCGAATTACAGTGAAAGGAAGAAACACATAGAACCAGGAACAAGGATAAGGATGGGGAAATATGCACCCCGACAATAATGCAGATCCTACCTCAAAGAAGGCCATAAATTTGTCTCTAAACTTTAAAGAGCAGAACAGTCCAACAAATATATGCAAGCTTCGGGTGCCTGGGTGGCTCAGTGGGTTAAAGCCTCTGCCTTCAGCTCAGGTCATGATCTCAGGATCCTGGGATCTAGGCCCGCATCGGGCTCTCTGCTCAGCAGGGAGCTTGCTTCCTCCTCTCTCTCTGCCTGCCTCTCTGCCTACTTGTGATCTCTCTCTGTCAAATAAATAAATAAATCTTTAAAAAAAAATATGCGAGCCTCACACTGAATTTTTAGTTTTCTGACAACCATTTGAAAAAATGCAAAAGCAAACAGGTTAAATTATTAATGGTATATTCCATTTAACCCAAACATCCAAATATTAAAATTTTAACATGTTATCAACATAAATCATAGAACATTTTTACACTTCTTTTAATCAATGTCTTTGAAATCCTCGTCCATTTGAACCTTAGGACACATCTTAACTTGACCAGCAGCATGTGGCTCCCACACTAGGCGCTGTGGGTCTAGAAGTTGGTGCTCATTAGTCACACAACCCAGTGACCGTAAGATCACAACAAAATGCTGTGGAACTACAAACAGGTGACATGGCTCAAGGGACCCCAGAAGCAGCCCAGGGGCAGAGCCAGCACCACTCAACACACACAGCTCTGAGTTTCACAGAGCCTTCCTACCCAGGATATCACCTTTGGATGACAGAATCTCCCTCAAGGGCCCTCAAAAAAGGCAGTTCCTGTCAGGATGAGAGGCAACCTCTCCCACTGTGAGCCTACTCTCCTCTAACTTGATTAAGCCCACAGTACGTTTCAGACTACCTGGGAGGGGAGGTAACAGAGCTTTCAGCAGCTCCTGCAAGAATACTCTTTCTCAGCTCACTCAAAATTTGCTAGATAAGAAACAATGAAGAGCGAAATTAGGCGCAGAATTGAAACTGGATCTGGGACCTAAAGAGGAATCTGGCTTGCCTGCTATTGTGACCACCATCCTAGGACTAAGGACATCCTCAGATGGATGCCTCAGAGAAGACAGAGTACAGTCATCTAGAAAAACCAGAGTCCTGGTAGGAAAAGGACATGCAGGCCTCAGGAGGCAATAAACTGAGTCTAGAGGAGAAGAGGAGGTCAATAAAGGCCATCCTGCAACATTCTCATGGGTAAACCAAGGTCCAAGACTGAATCCCATTCAGTTCCATGGCCCAAAGTGCTCCCAGAGCCTAACAAGATCATCACAGGAGTGAACGGTTCTCCATATATCATCCCTACTGGAAAAAGGATGTGAAGGGTTCCAACTATCAGCAAAGGGTAGAAGCGGGCACATCTTTCCGAAAGAGAACTTGTGTCCACACAGCAACTTCCAGCAACTACAATCTTTTGATAATGAGGTCCACCACTCAGTAGCAAAGCTCTTTTTAACAGGACCAGGAGACTGGGGAACAGAATAGGCTAGAGGGCAGGGTGGACAACTAGGCTGGGGCAAACCCAGGGCAAGACTGAGTGGGAAGCCAACAAGCATTCGGCTCTGTTTTGGGAAGTTGGCAACACATTCCATTTGGCCTGCTCCACCAGGGACTCCTGGCACCTGGCTGAAACAAAATTCGAACTCGGTAAATCTGAGTCAACACGCATCATCCATCAGAGCCCACAAACAGCAGGGAGGATGACCTTCCCAGAGCACACCGGGCACATTCCAAAGATGCCAGGCCACTGAGTCAAAGGCATGGGTGCTCAGCCAACAGATGCTCCTGCCCACCGTGCAGGCCATTAAAACATACAACCCCATGGTGATGCAAGGCCAGAGTGGGGAAATATGATTGTCCTGTGAGAGCTAAACTGATACTTGGGATGAGGATGACGAGGTTGCAAAGTCACTTTGAAAAGTCCTCAGAGGAGGTAAGTGACTATAGCCACTCACCTGAGGATGAATGTACCCATCACAAACAGAACTGAGGAAGTCACAGGGAAGAGACACAGACCCATCCTAGCACTACCCTCCTTCATTTCTTCCCTCTACTGGGAGCCTTTCAGAAAGCTGAGGACCAGCCTGAAGGCCTCAGAGAACTCTGCTGAGGTCAAGGCATGGAAACGAAGCCAGTGGCCATCCCTGGGGGATAGCGCACTCCAGGCAGGCCTAGAGCTGGCCTTTGCTGGCTTCCCTCCAACTTCCAAAGGCATCCCACCAAACAGGGACATGAACTGGTTGCCAGGAAACCCTACCCCCACATGATTAAGAGCCTTACCTTAAGAGCAACCATTTCTGGGAGTTCCAGAAAATACCTGAACAGAATGCCTAGCCTCCAGGATATCCCTGGCTCAATAGGGACATGTAGGCTGCATGTTAGTTAGATCCACTTCTCACCCCACCGAGACCAGAATTCACATATCTGGCCATGGCTCAGGAATGGGTGTTTTTAAAACCTGCTGGTGGATTATAACATATCTGTTGGTGGAGACCCACAAAATACACTAAGAATCCATTTAAAGCATTGAAACACAGTTACCCCCGAATAACATGGTCTTGTGCACTGTTAACACCAAGAGGGAGCTCAAATGACACATGTCCCAATGTCTTCCAAATGCAGAAGGTTGAATGCTACCAGGCTTCGCTGTAAGATGTGCCTCTCACACTGGGCTACCTCTCACACATGGCAAGAAGATGCAAAGGCCCTGCTAAAGGCAGAGCGTTCACCCAGCCACCAGTGTGCCATTAAAGACAGAGGCCTCGACAACAAAAACTTCCTTTCCTACATTACCCACACTGTTCCACAATGTACCTCCCTGTTTAGCAAGAGACTATGTTCTGCCTGTCCTTCTTGCTCCAGTAACACTGCAAGCTCCCTGGATTCAAGACAAATCTTACGCCTGCCTGGTTCTCTCTGACCCTCACACAGCTCATCCAATAGGACTCTGATGGTGGAAATGTTCTGCTTCTGCAATACCAAGAGCAGCTGGAGAACTGCATTTCTACTTTTTAATTAATTTAACTGATTTTACTTAAGTAGCCACATGTGGCTAACAGCTACTTTACTGAACAGCACAACATTAGAGTAACTCTTCACACTGTGGCCTTTGCCTGTGTGGGCACTGAAAAATCACACAGGAGCAGGACAGACTGAGCAAAGAAACCACCCACGGCAGATTCTCCCCTGAAGCAGAGCAAGGAACGTTGGAAGGCGACGTATGAAGTGCATCACACAGCCCTCCTTTCCAAGAACAGGCAGGGGTCTCTTTCCCAAAGTACTAGCTACAAATTTTCACCAAAAGAAGCAGAAGAGTTGTGAGAGAAAAGAATCAGGACTATATCAGAACAGAGGGACGAGCTGTACAAATCCGCTAGACCAATCCCTCACTTTATAGATGGAAGGTGAGGCTCAGAGGTTACATAACTTTCATGAAAATCACAAACCATGAGGCTGGAGGTTGCTTCAATCTCAGCCCAACACGTTTTTCACTACAACTTACTTCCTGAGTAGACAATTCTGTAGAATTAGCAGAAGAAACTGAGCTTTTTCCATGCAACACCCATGAGACATGGCAGAAGTAAATTTTGACTCATGCCAGTAAACGAATGGCTCACCACAGCTCCAAGGTAAGCATGGACACAGTTTCCCTGCCCCAAAGTCCAGGGAACCTCCACCAAGAGGGCAGGAGGATACTAGGATCAGGTCTGATTTCTTCTTGACACACAGAAACAACCTAATAAAGGGCTACTTACAGAGAAGCCCAGGAATGCAAGCCCTGAGATGCTCTTGCTCACCTACCGAGGTATGAGTCACCTCCACATCAATATCACGGAGATGCTGCTAGACCTTATGGGCCTCAATCCATTGAGCCATTATAAGACATGAAATGCCTCACCCTTTACAGATGTGAACATCCCTCGGAGGCACTGATGGGAAGAGAAGAGAAGATTCGAAACTGCCTCCCAATCTCAAAATCACCTCCTCTCACGTGGCATCTCTGAGCCCACAGTCCCTTTACTTATTTGGAAAGGAGAACAAGAGTTCTACTCTCCACTGACCTACATGAGGCCCTGCATCTGATGCTGATTTGTTGCTTCACTTTGTCAGTTAAGCAAGCCTTCAGCAACACGCCCCAGGCACTAAGGCAGACCCTTCTCAGCACTGGCATCACACACAGCTCTTTAAGCACTTGTCACACCACACTAGGATGATTTGCTGACAAGCTTGCTTTCCTTTCCTGCCCTAGTCCAGAGGAGAGAAAGTCTAACTCTTCATTTATCTGACAGCTCTTCAGGAGAACTGGAATCTGAGCTATCTGTCTTTCCCCTGCCCTTAGTCTTCTCACCTGTATTCGAGGATCCAGTTCTTCCTCTTCTCTTGGAGACAGTTTGGCCTCACTGCTGTTGCTTCTGCCTCTTCCGGGCTCCTCTGCGACTGGGCTCCGAGGGACTTCATCCTCTACAACCTCAGACCGAAGCTCCCCCTGCGGGGTCTCCCGCCCTCCTGGAACCGGCCTGAATTCAGCCATGCTAATGGGGAGAGGGCACAGCCCTATGCACAAGAGAGGACTGACATGCTGGGACCAGGGCCTCAGCTTGGGGCTTCCTGGGCTGTGGGTTGCAAGAAGGGTTTCTCTTCTCCGCGTGTGGAAAGGGGACAGAGGATTAACCTCACACTGGGTTAGAGGCCAAGATTCACCTCGGCGGCGGGGTTCCTGGAGCTATAGCCTTGTCTGTTGAAAAGTTCTTCCCTGTACGTCACGGGGAGTCCACCAGGAGAGACTCGGAGCAACCGCTCCGAGGCAGGGGGCAAAGGGGGTTTGGATCCTGGGCCGAGGCCTGTGAGGAGTAGCACCATTCGGGAGGGCGGAGGCAGGCGCCTCCAGGCTGTGGTGGCAGCTAGAGAGAGAAGGCTGGGCCCGAACCGAGGCTGCAGGATGATAGTCTCTGGGGAGCTGCGGGGGAAACAAAGGCCAAGCACTCGGGCAGCATCAGAACATACTTGGGCCACCAGCCTCTTCCAAACCCTCAGTCTCCCAAGAACTCCACTCTCGTCCTTCCAGACTCCCACATTCTGAGCAGACCCCACCCCAACTACTTTCCTCAGCCCTCAAGGACTTGAGGTCCTACACCTCCCGCGTCGCAGCCCGCCCAGACCAGAGCTTTCCATACCTCCCTCCGAGCTCCCACTCTCTCCATCCTCCCTTTCCTTCAGCCCGCCCCGACTCCACCCCAACCCCGACCCCGGATTTGCAATTTACCTAGTAGCCCCCAGCCCCGCCCCACCTCCTCTCTCCAAAGAGAACAGTCTAAGCCTCCCGCCTCCAAATCCCACACTCTTCCTCAATCCCGAAGATCCTGCCCCACTCCTCCTACACAGCTGGGAGCAAGCCACCAGCTCCCCCAACACAGAACCTTACCTCAGTTTACCTTCCCGTACCGAGCTCTTCCACTGCAAACAATCTTCCCCCTCCCTCCCCGCAACAAGCCCGTCCAACCAAATGCGACTGGGTCGAGAGGAAGCGGAAATACATCATCCGCTAACCTCCCCCCTCCGGCCCTTTCGCCCCTCCCCACACGTTCTCCTGTCAGTGGGGCCACGTCTGGGTTCCCTAGTACTTCGTCCCCGCCTTCCCTGTGGTTTCCGTACAAAATGGCGCCCTTATGGCGCTCGTGCTCGCCGCCGTACATTACATCCAGCCCATCCTCTACCCAAGCTGAATGAAACTGAAACTTCACCGTGCTCTGCTGATAAACACTGGGTCGGTGATGAAAGCCTAGAGTCCCTGGTGGATAGGGAAGTGATAGAAATAAAACGAAGATTGGACAATCCCTTCAGACATATTCCTGCCATCTTGCTTTAGGCGCGGCGGCGCAGGCTGCCGGAAAGCCACTTCCGGCCTCGCAGGGGTAGCACGCCGCGGCTTCTGAAGTGAACCTGTTGGTTTCCGCTGCAGAGGCGGTATGGCACCTTGAGTTTTAGGAGAGACGTTCTCCGCCTTTAGGACGTAAGATCGTTTTCTAGAAGGAACTGATCACTCCAGGAAGTCAGCGATGCCTTAGAAACGATCGCTAAACGTACAGCTGTGAAAAGTAAATGTGTTTGTTCAGGGCCACCAGCCGGCGCCTCGCCAGGATCGCCGCGGAGCCGGGCCCTCTCCCACAGAACTTCGTTTCCCCCGCGAGCACCAGTTAGAACCTAGGCCACCTGAGGTCAGTGCTTAAAAGCCCGCGAGGAGTTTGTTATACTGCCCTTGTATATCAGTACAAGGACCTGACCAGAACGGCCCGGTGATCACTTCTAGGGATTGCCAGGCGAGGCTTAAGGGGAAGACTTGAGGATTCGTGTTTTTATTTTTCCAAAAGACCTAACTTACTGAGAGCCGCCTCAAGGATTGCCCTGAGGTGGAAAGGCAAATGGGCTGAATGTTCTTTCTTCCCTTGGACTTCCTCCATTCCCTCGCTGCATGAATAACCACATCCAAAAATAAGCAGAGCCAAATATATTCCTTTAAAAGTGATTTAAGGGCGCCTGGGTGGCTCAGTGGGTTAAAGCCTCTGCCTTCAGCTCAGGTCATGATCTCAGGGTCCTGGGATCTAGGCACACGTAGGGCTCTCTACTTAGCAGGGTGCCTGTTTCCTCCTCTCTCTCTGCCTGCCTCTCTGCCTAGTTGTGATCTCTCTGTGTCAAATAAATAAATAAAATATTTTTTTTTTTAAGTGATTTAAGGAGCGCCTGGATAGCTCAGTCAGTTAAGGGTGGCTCAGTCGGTTAAAGGTCTGCCCTGGGCTCAGGCCCTGATTCCAGGACGCTGGAATCAGCTCCACATTGGGCTCCTTGCTCAAGGGAAACCTCCCAACCTGCCCCTGTTCTCTCTCTCAAATAAATAGATAAATCTTTTTTTAAAATAAAAATAAGTGATTTAAAACATTTTTTTCCACAAAGTTGGAAATTTTTATTTTTTACCTTTTAGAAGTGACTTCAGTGAGTCAAAGGGAAACAGTCAAAGCAGGAAAGTAGAGGGAACTTATGGATAATGATACCTGTCTTCTATCACATTCCTTTTTGTTATTAAGGTAGCCAGGAAAATTACATACAGAAATCAGAAACAATGTTACTTATTTGTTCTCTGCTAGTAACTTTAAATTTTTAAAACTGGAATTTCACTGTAATGACTCCCACTATACCCACCATCTTCTGTCTAAGCTAGCCTGAATTCTCCAACCCTTTTCTATCCAGCACTACCACAATACCTGTCATCCTTATACATTGTCCTACAGGTCCATTTTCCTGTACATTCAGTCATTAACAATGGTGAGCTGTTTCTAGTTGTCACAAATTTGTTGCACTGGTTGGGATAATGTCATGAATACATGTCTTGTCACTCGTAGATCACATTCTCAAGTTCACTAGCCTCCCTGTCATCTCCACTGGCCTTTCCTAGGATTAACTCTCATTAGGACCAAAGATCGTATTTATTGATTATAATTTCTCTAGCAGTTTTTGTTTTGATTTTTGGGTTTTGGGGGTTTTGCTGGATTTGGATACTGTTTCAAGTAGGAGGAGTTTGGGAGCAGTATACACTGGCTAATATTGTGGAGTACAGTCATGTTGAATTAAAACTTTTCTAGAGCAGCACTCTCCAATAGACTTACTGCAATAACAAAAATGTTCTGTGTCAGCTCTGAGCAATATGGTAGCCACTAGCCATATGTGACTGTAGATTACTTGAAATGGAGATAGTATTACTAAAGAATGGCATTTTAAAATCTAATTCTAGGGACACCTGGGTGGCTCAGTTCGTTAAGTGTCTGCCTTCAGCCCAGGTCATAATCCCAGGGTCCTGGGATCAAGTCCCACATTGGCTTTTTGCTCACTTCCTCTCTCTGCCTGCTGTGCCTGCTGCTCTCCCTGCTTGTGGGTGCTCTGTCTCGCTCCCGGTCTCACAAATTTTTCAGAAAAAGAAGGTGACATTTCAACTCGTCATAGAAAGTTTTAAAAAAATTAATTCCAATTTAAATAACCACATATGGCTAATGAATGGAATCATTAGTTCTTGAGCATGCCTTTCCTCTCTCTCTTCCAGACACATACTCTGTTTTCACATCTTCAGTACAAAACAGATGTCTCTGTGTTGTCATTTGCCTCCTCTCCACCCCTCTCCCGTTCACTTCTGCAGTCTAGCTTCTGCTTCTGTTAGTCTACAGAAATTGCAGACATAAGGTCATGATCCATGCTCTGAATATCACTAAATCACTGACATCTGATGCTGGGTTATTTATTCTCTCTCATCCTTCTTTAGCCTCTGAGTCACTCATGTCCTGGGTTTCCCCTTACCTCTCTGGCCTGTTGATTATTCCTTCATGTATTATGTCTTCACCGAGTATCTACTGTGTGCCAGTTTGCATATAGCTTATAGTCTGTGGTACTCATTTTATAAATCAGTGACATTCAAACTAATTGAACCACAACCCAAAAATACGTTTTACCTTGTAATCCAATATACATATATTTGTGTAAATATAACAGTAGTTTCAGGGAAACATCGTTACTCAAATTACCTGCAAAGCACATTAATATTTTCTATGCTTTTTTTTTTTTTTTAATGCTGGTGGAAACCTATGCCACTGATGTCATGACAGGCTATGTTTGAAAACCTTACCCTACATGCCAGGACTACTCAGGCTCTGATGCTAGCCTATGACCATCTCATGCATCATGCAGCCTGTTTTCTCTACGACCCCTTACCAAAGTGCATGGCCTCTACCTGTGGCTACTGTTCCTTTCTTAGAACACTGTCTCCACCCAGACTCCCCACAGATCACATTCTGAGATGCAGAAGCTTCTAAGACCACTGGCCTTTGCAAGGGTTACCTCTCACTGAGTATAAGTCTAATTCCATCACCTTTCCCAACTCCTATATTTGGTTGGTGAATGGTTCTGCCATCTACCCGTTTACCTGGGGAGAAAAAAAAAGACATCCTAAATGAATCCACCTGACTTCACTCTGCAGTACATTAAATATCATTAGAGATCCCTTATCTCCATTTTATTCCATTGCTTCAGTTTAGACCTTCCCCACCTCCATTACAAATAATGTACCTCAAGAATCTTCTTAATCAACTCCGTCCAATAGAACTTTCAGCAGTGATAGACATTTCTGTATCTGCACTGTCAAATATGGTGTTCACTGGCCATGTGTAGGACTCTTGAAACTTTAATATGTGGCTAGTACAACTAAACTAAATTTTTAAGTTTAAATAATCTAAGTAAAACAAGTTGGGGTGCCTGGCTGGCTCAGTGGAGCATGTGACTCTCAATCCCAGGGTTGTGAGTTCAAGCCCCACATTGGGTGTAGAGATTACTTAAAAATAAAATGTTTAAAAATTAATAATAGGTAGCTATATGTGCCTAGTGGCTAATGTATTGGATAGCACAGGTCTAGGTGATCTCTCTGCCACAAGTGTGCCCCATTCCAGTCCCTGACACAGATAAACAACCAATCAACCCTGGCTGACTAAGTTACTGAATGAAATGTAAAAATATGAAAGCCACATAGAGATGTCAGTAACAACATTAGTTACTAAATATTATCACAAGTCAACTATCAGTGAAGTAAAATTTTCTGAAGATTTTTATTTTTTTAGAGATAGAGTGCAAGTGGGGGTGGAGGGGATGTGGAGGGGCAAAGGGAGAGGGAGAGGATCTTAAGCAGACTCCACAACCAGCACAGAGCCTGATGCAGGCCTTAGTCTCACAAGTCTGAGATCATGACCTGAGCTGAAATCAAGAGTAGGACGTTTAACTGACAGGCACCCCATCAGTCTTTCATTGGTAACTTTTTTTTAAATTTCTTCACAGAAATACTTTAAATTACCTTCATCTTTAAAATCTTTGTGGTTAACTACCCTTCTATGTTCTTTGATTTTTTTTTCTGCCTTGAGTCAAGTATTTAATAGATACCACCATCTGCTCATGAAACATCATAGTTCACTAATAGATAGTGACGGAAGGCAGATCAGTGGTTGCCTAGGGGAGAGAAAGGTGTACAAACTGGTACACAGAAACTTGTGAGTGATGGATATGTTCTCTATCTTGACTGTAGTGAGAATATGATTTGTATATACATTCAGTATTTTCAAATTGTGTATTCACAGTGCAGAGTACTAACCACTACAGGATCACAATGAGCTACCAGGCAGCTGTTCAAATTGTACATTTCAATATGTGAGACTTTGAATGTCTATTATATTTCAATAAAGCTTTTTTAAAAAATTTGGTTGGAAACTTGCTCTGAGAAATCTATAATGTAAAATTTGCTAGTAAATGTTAATTAAATGTTAATTATATTACTAAAATCCCTGAATTATTTTTACCCTTGTTAAACCTGCTGAGCTTTTGAGAAATAAATTATTTTCCCTTAGCTTGTCATCTCACTGTATAATAAAAACACCAAATACTCTTCTGAGTGGTTTTATATCTATCATTGTTTCTCACAACAACTAACTGAAGCATATTGTACCTCCATTTTTAAATTGAGGAAATATAAGGACTAGAGGTTAAATAACTTGCCCAAGATCATACTGCTGATAAGTGATGGCACCAGTCTTTGAACTAAGATAGTCCTGGCCCTCAGGCACAATGATAAATTGCCTTGATTAAGCTTTATATAGAAAAGTATTTAACATTACTTAAAATGTTTTTAGTAATACATCATGTGTTAAGTTTAAAGGTACCTACTTAAAGTTTAAATGCCTCAAAATCTGTGAAAGGAACTGAAATCAAAAGATTTTCTAAAGATACTACAAGTTTGCCTGTAATACTAGTAGTATTTACACTTCTCCTAAAATGCCTTTAAAGTGGTTTCAATCATAAAACCTGATTTTATCCTTATCATGTATTTTACTCTAATTTTCCCCAAAAGTTATGCCTTTTAATTGTAAGCTCATTTTCCAAATCTTACTTTGTGAACCAATGATTCCTACATGTGAGTTTTGAATATAATTTTTATCTGGCATAATATTTTTTAATTAATTCAATTTAGCATACCCTGTATTAATAGTTTCAGGGACAGAATTTAGTGATTCTTCAGTTGCATATAATACGCAGTGCTCATTACGTCAAGTGCCTTCCTTAATGCCCATCACCCAGTTATCCTTCCCCCACCCACCACCCTCCAGCAACCTGTTTGTTTTTTAGAGTTCAGCATCTCTTACAGTTTGCCTTCCTACTTTCATCTTATTTTTCCTTCTCTTCCCCTATGTTCATCTGTTTTGTTTCTTCAATTTCACATATGAGTGAAATCATAAGCTATTTGTCTTTCTTGGACTGACTTATTTGGCTTAACATAATACCCTCTAATTCCATCCATGTTGTTGCAAATGGCAAGATTTCATTCCTTTGATGGCTAAGTAATATTCCATTGTGTATATAGACTACATCTTTATCCATTAATTTGTCAGTGGACATCTGGGCTCTTTCCATGTTTTAGCTACAGTGGGAACTGCTGCCATAAATGGAGTGATGTGCCCCCTTTGAAACACTATGTTTGTATCCTTTGAATAAAAGAACCTCCATACCATTTTCCAGAGTGGCTGCACCAGTTTTCATTCCCACCAGTGTAAGAGTGTTCCCCTTTCTCCACATCCTCATCAACATCTGATGTTTCCTGAGTTGTTAATTTCAGCCATTCTGGCTTGTGTGAGGTGGTATCATTGTGATTTTGATTTATATTTCCCTGATGCTGAATGATGTTGAGCATTTTTTCATGTGTCTGGCATAACTTAAAAAAAAAACATTAAGGACTAAAATTTCAGGGGGAGGGAAAAAAGACTAAGAAATTTGATTGCTAAGGACTAAGACATCATTACAGATTAGGATAAAGCTTGTATTTTAGACAGTTAATCTTTTTTTCCTTTTTTAAAAGATTTTATTTATTTATTTGAGAGAGAAAAACACACATAGAGAGGGTACACAAGCAGGGGGAGTGAGAGAGGGAGAAGCAGGCTTCCTGCTGTGCAGGGAACCCAATGCGGGGCTCAATCCCAGAACTCCAGGATCATGACCTGAGCCAAAGGCAGACGCTTAACAACTGAGCCACCCAGGTGCCCCGAGAGAGTTAATCTTTATCCTCACAACAAATATTCTAGTTTTGCACTACACCAAGTTTATCCAGTTCATCTGTATCTTGTTTACTAGAGCTTTTCACAATTAGTTTACCTATGTAAATGTACAAATAAGTAGCAGTCTTTGAATCAGCAACTGAGACTTTTAAGTTGGCTGCAGAAGTTAAACTGCACAGCTGCCAGTCACTTCCTATTAAGAGTGCTGGTTATATTTTTCAATTTTTTGTTTAAATTCTAGTTAGCTAAAATAGACTGTAGTACTGGTCTCAGGAGTAAAACTTAGTGATTCATCACTTACATATAAACACCAAGTGCTGAGCACAAGGGCCCTCCTTAATACCCATCACCCATTTAGTCCATTCCCAGCCCACCTCCCCTCCATCAATCCTCAGTTTGTTCTCTATAGTTAAAATCTACAGTTTGCAACCCTCTAAGAGTGCTGTTTAAATTAAAGGACATTTAGTCTATGCTACCCAAAGCAAATTACACATTTAATGCAATCCCCCTCAAAATACCACCAGCATTTTTCACAAAGCTAGAACAAATAATCCTAAAATTTGTGTGGAACCAGAAAATACCCCAAACACCAAAGCAACCTTGAAAAAGGAAAGCAAAGCTGAATGCATGACCATTTCAGACTTCATGCTATATCATAAAACTGTAGTCATCAAGACATTATAGTACTAGTACAAAAGCACACACATTGATCAATGGAACAGAATAGAAAACCCAGAAATGGACCCACAACTATATGGTCAACTGATCTTCAACAAAGCAAGAAAGAATAACCAATGGAAAAAAGACAATCTCTTCAACAAATGGTGCTGGGAAAACTGGGCCACTTTCTTAAACCATACACAAAAATAAATCCAAAATGGATGAAAGACCTAAATGAAGAAATATCAAAATCCTAGAGGGGAACATAGACAGCAATCTCTAACCTGGGCCATAGCAACTTCTATTTTTTTAAGATTTTATTTATCTATTTGAGAGAGAGAGAGAGAGAGAGAGAACATGCACAAGCAGGGAACAGAGCAAGAAGTAGGTTTCCTGTGAGCAGGGAGCCCAATGTGGGGCTTGACCCCAAGACTACAGGATCATGACCTGAGCTGAAAGCAGACACTTAATTGACTGAGCCACCTAAGCAACCCTGCAACTTTTTCCTAGACATGTCTCTGGAGGGAAGGGAAACAAAAGCAAAAATGGACTATCAGGATCTCATCAAGACAAAAAGCTTCTGCAAAGTGAAGGAAACAATTCATAAAATTAAAAGACAGCCTCCGGAATGATATTTGTAAATGATATATCTGATAAAGTGTTAGTATCCAAAAACTAGAAAGAACTTAACACACTCAAAACACCAAAACCAAATAATCTAGTTACGAAATGGGCAGCAAACATGAATAGACATCTTCCCAAAGAAGACATTCAGATGGCTAACAGAAACATGGAAAGATACTCAACAACACTCATCACCAGGGAAATACAAATCAAAACCACGAGATATCATTTCACAACTGGTCAGAATGGCTCAAATTGACAACACAGAAAACAAGAGATGTTGTCAAAGACTTGGAGAAAGGGGAACCCTCTTATACTGCAAACTGGTGCAGCCCCTCTGGAAAACAGTATGGAGCTTCCTCAAAAAGTTAAAATTAGAGCTACTCTATGACCGAGCAATTGCCCTACTAGGCATTTACCCAAAGGATACAAACATAGTGATTCGAAGGGACACATACACCCCAAATGTTTATAGTAGCGCTATCCACAATAGCCAAAATATGGAAAAAGTTCAAATGTCCATGGATTGATGAATGAATAAAAAAGATGTGGGGGGCGCCTGGGTGGCTCAGTGGGTTAAAGCCTCTGCCTTCGGCTCAGGTCATGATCTCAGGGTTCTGGGATCGAGGCCTGCGTCGGGCTCTCTGCTCAGCAAAGAACCTGTTTCCTCCGCTCTCTCTGCTTGCCTTTCTGCCTGCTTGTGATCTCTCTGTGTGTTAAATAAATAAAATCTTAAAAAAAAAAAAAAGATGTGAGGTGTTACTCAGCCATCATCAAGAATGAAATAGGAGCACCTGGGTGGCTCAGTCATTAAGCATCTGCTTTCAGGTCAGGTCATGATCCCAGAGTCTTGGGATCGAGCCCCGCATTGGGCTTCCTGCTTAGCAGGAAGTCTGCTTCTCCCTTTCTCACTCCCCCTGTTTGTGTTCCCTCTCTAGCTATGTTTCTCTCTGTCAAATAAATAAATAAAATCTAGGAAGCAAGGAAGGGAGGAAGGAAGGGAGGGAGGGAGGAAGGAAGGAATCTTGCCTTTTGCAATGACATAGGAACTAGAGTATATGATGCTAAGTGAAACAAGTCAGAGAAAGACAAATACCATATGATTTCATTCATGTGGAATTTAAGAAACAAAACAGATGAACATAGAGAAAGGAGAAAAAAATGAGAGGGAAACAAACCATAAGAGACTCTTAACAATAGAGAACAAACTGAGTGTTGATGGAAGGATGTCGGGGGGGAAGTGGCTACATGGGTGTTGGGTATTGAAGAGGGCACGTGTTATGACAAGCACTGGGTGTTATATGTAAGTGATGAATCACTAAATTCTACTCCTGAAATCAATATTACACTATATGTTAACTGGAATTTAAATAAAAATTTGAAAAACCATATTTAAAAGACATTTAATCCTCTGTGTCACATCATTAAAATGAATATGTGTATTATTGATGCAATTTGTAAGTTGTTTTCCTCTTATTTCCTGAAAACCATTTTGATTTGGCTTTACCATATGTTTGCAACTTGAAATTAATAAAAATTCTCATTGCTTAAAAAAATAAAATATGCAATTTAGAATTTTATTAAGTTGCCTATTCTTTCCTGTTCTCATTCTAGATTGTTAGATTTTGCTTTTCTGTACTTGTTTCTACTATTGGAAAACTCAATTGACATCTGTGGAGTTATTTGGGAAGCAAAAGAAGCTATCATGCTCTAGAGGCCAATGTTTTTATTGTAAATGGGACTGAAATTGGAATACTTGAAGAAAAAATACATTGTATTTAGTAATATAGGAACTAAATGAAGTTGAAACTGTTTTCAGTCTTTATATCACTGTAAGAGCAAGCCTTCCAAATTTTATTTGATCCTGCTCACATTTCAAATAACAGATCGAAATAGTGGTCTATACCCTTAACTCTGCTTACTTATATTTCATTTTCCTCTCAACCACACTGTAAAGCATGCACTATGTGCCACATGCCCACAATGAATATTCAGTACTTTTACTCCCCTTTTCCGTCTGTCTCTTCTTAAACCACTAATAGCGTCCTCCGATCAAACCCAATGGACTGATGTTGCCAGGACATCACTGGTCTTATGTAAGCATTGGGCACTGACCTTTTCCTCATATGGGATCCAAAACCTCACCCTGTCTTGGGGTGCCTGGGTGGCTCAGTTGGTTAATTGTCCAAGTCTTGGTTTCAGTTCAGGTCATGATCTCAAGGGCCTGGGATTGAGCCCTGTGTCAGGCTCTGTGTTCAAGCCAGAGTGTGCTTTGGATTCTTTCCCCCTCTCCCTCCACTAACCATACTGTAAGTACATGTGTTGGGCACATTTCTGTATTCGCATTGCCCAGCCAGGTGGAACTCAATATGCCCTCAGTAAAGACTTGTGGGAGGGAGAGATTCTTTGAACTAGCCAAAGTACTTTGAGTTTCTATTCTCAACATCTCTATCCTCTCTATTTCCTAGAACTCCTTCCCTGTCCCCACTCAGCACCCTCCACAGAATTCTGATTTGCATCTACTTATATTTTGTCCTCTGTCTAGAGAAAGAGTATGCAAACTCCTTTCCTGCTTATCACATCTCTCTGTCCCAACCCAATCCCAGCATCTCTGCATTGGCAGAAGGATCCCTGGGTGTGGAAATCATTGTCACCATCATCCTGATACAAAAATCCTGGCTACATGTTAAATCTATGAAATTTGCTGATGACCTATAACAGAATTATCCTGTTCTTCCTGTTATAGCTTTATACCACTTTACAGTTGACATATAATAGGAAGGCATAAATTGTGGAGTGCTTTCCCACAGTACTCAAGAGAGTCAGTTTCAGGGGCGCCTGGGTGGCTCAGTTGGTTAAGCGACTGCCTTCAGCTCAGGTCATGATCCTGCAGACCCGGGATCGAGCCCCACATCAGGCTTTCTGCTTGGCGGGAAGCCTGCTTCTCTCTCTCTCAGTCCCTCTGCTTGTGTTCCCTCTCTAGCTGTGTTTCTCTCTGTCAAATAAATAAATAAAATCTTTAAAAAAAAAAAAAGAGTCGGTTTCTGTTTTGTCTCTAATATTCAACTCACTTCCTTGAATGTAAACAGACATTCAGAAAAATGCACTCAGTAAGAATGCCCTCAAAATTACAATTTAGTAGGGGAGATAAGGTATGTATATAATTCTAAAGTATATGGTAAATGATAGTAAATACAGTGTCTTATGCCTCTTGTGCCCTGTAAGGACAACAAATTTTGTATTGAAAGGCAACCGTCTGGATCAGATATTTTCAAGTTGACAAATATGCACATAATTTCATCTTGACCTCCTTTCTTTCACTAAACTTGGTATTCCTGTTCGATTAATATTCCCCTCTGTAATGACTCCCACAGGAAACAAAAATCCACCCCCCTCCAGTTTTTGCTTCACTGAATTCTTTCCTCCATAGCTACACAAAAGAAAGTTGTCTAATCCAGACCTCTTTCATATGACAGTTTGTCAAATTTTATGTACAGTCATGAACATGTTTCTCCTTTCCAAGTTAAATATCCCCAGCCTCTTCAATTATATAATGTATTTATCACTATCCTAATCACTTCTCCAAGAGCTGGCCAGCTGTGTCACATCATCAATGCTGAGCAATAATGAGTCCAGAAATGTCCTAATTAACCCATTTCTCAGGGCTAAAAGGCTTTGGAATTATTCTCAACTAGTCATCTTCTGTATAACATTAGCTTACCTGCATATGGCACTTTACAGCAAGCACATTTTCCTTTCCTGCTCGCTCACCTCCATCCCTTCGTGGTTCAGGCCCTCCTCACCCCAGGCTTGCATCCTGTGCCCTTTCTTTGCTTCCTTGCTTGCTGGTCCCATCCCTGTTCTCCTTAGACAGTACTGTCACATGTGAGTCAGCAAACACTCCCTGAGCACCTGTGATGTGCAGTGTTCATCCTTCAGGGCATCGCTTGAGTAAGGCAAGGCCACCTCTCTAACTACAGAGGTGACAGCGGTCATCTGACTATACCAACGGGTAGAGTGTTGCACTGAAGCATGGATGCATACCACGACCAAGGGTGGAAAGCGGCATTCCACCATAGGTTAATGGAGATGGCATTTGACTAAACTTTTAAGAATGGCTGGAATTAAAAGCAGAAGAGAATTCTAGTCTGAATCAAGGGGCACAGCATGAGGGGTCTAAATGTACAGTTATTTAGGGGGCTCCTGAGCAGAGCAGAGGGACAAAAGCTCTGGATGTGTAGGATGAGCAGTACCAAGTGTTCTCGAAGGGAACATCACAGCAGGTAAAGAATGGCCCTGAGTGTCAGGCGTGCGTACACGAGTAGCTGGAAGCTGGACTGGGCACTCGGAACTCCGCCACCGCAGGCTGAGACAACGCGCAGCGCCCTTTCCTCTGATTGGGCGAGACCAGGCCCGGGGAAGGCAGAGATTGGTTAACTCTGCCTTCTCCGGAGCCTTGTCAGAAAGGGAAGCGGGATTTGGCTTGCAGTGGTAGCCCTGCCCTCTTGCGGCGTTTTGGGCCAGGGCTAGCCACGCTAGGAGAGAGTTCTTACGCCTCCTAGTCATCCCAGCAACCAGTGACGCGGCCTGCCTAAGGCCCACCACTGGCCAGCCGGGGAAAGCGGGGCTGGACTTGACTCCCTATCCTGAGGCACCCCCCACTACCCCCCACCCCCACTCGGCGGTCGCGCACTCCGCCAGCCCCTTCCTCCTTTCAACGCCCTAGTCCCGAAGTCCCGGAGGCAGGGGTCGGCGAGCCAGCTCAGTAGGAACCGCGTGGTGTACAAGGAGCCAGTCGGCGACCGGTGAGGGCACTGAGGGACTGGGAGGGCAGGGTTAGTGCGGGGCAGTGATCCCCAAATATCACCCGTCTCCCCTTCGCTCCTGGCGTCTGCAGTTGTCTGGAGCGCCGCCCCGGCAACGAGTGACACGGAGGCACGGCGGGAAGAGCTATTGGTCAGTTCACGCTGGCGGCCGCCGGGCCGCCTGCTCCTCCCAGGCCTTGCCCTCTGCCTGTCCTCCCCCGTCTTCCCCTGGTGACCTTGGGGGCCGGCGGCCACACGACGCAGACGTCGCCAGGCCAAGACAGATTAAAAGGGCAATGTCATCCACCGGGCTCCGTCGGCGTTAATCGCCCCCGACTCCTGTCTGGGTTTTGGGGCTGGTGCCAAGGGCGAGAAGCTGGGGTAGGACTGCGGGTGGGAAGTTTCGTCCACGGAGAATCCGCCTAGCACCTCGTGACGAAAGTTGACCGAGGCGCCGGGATTGGCTGCGCTGCGACCTACTCAGGTGTGGCGTGCCTCTTTCGGTCAGTAGTTGTGCACGCTTTCCCTTTCAATACCTGGTAAGGAGCCTTAAACTAAGCAACCAGCCTCCCGATTCCTCTGAAAGCTCCTGGGGTGTGGCACGAGGCTACAGAATGCCCACGCTGCTCTAACCATGTGAAGAAGGGTTCTTTGGGGGACGGAGAAGGACTTAAAAAACTTGAAGAACTTTTAGGATCCTTGAGGTAGGGATAGGAATCAGACCCCTTACTCAGGATCCCTCTTCAGAGGAACTGTCCTGAAGAGGGTAAAACCTAAAAACTCAGCAACCACCGTTCTCAGACGTACACATATTTTAACCTTCTCTTCATAAGAAACGTTATAATAGCTTCCTTTGCTGAGTTTTCTCACACAGGAGTGTCAGACACCTGACATCCCCTGTCCAAAGTCACAAAGCTAATAATGGAAGAAGCAGAATTTGGACACTTGCCTCTGTGGTTCCCATACGCATGCTACAATTCCATTTCAGTAAACCAACGTAGGGTATTTGCAGTATATGCAGTAGATAGGGCTATGGAGGATAAGCTGAGTGGGGAGACGCCTCCTCCAGTAACCTAACGTTCCAAAGAATTGTATTCCAGATTAACACATCATTTTTAAAAAGCATTGGGTGCCCTATGTGTGCCCAACTTCTTGGAAATTGCAAAACACTGTGTATCCTCCCTTCCCATATCTCAGCTCTCGGATGCTCTGCCCCTTTTGGGTTGCAGTTTTGCCCATGTGTCAAAGGAACATAGAGAATAGACTATCCTACTATGTGTGTTCTCTCCCTGTCAACATCCTGATCTTCGCCACACTTCCCAGTTCACAGGAAAATCTTTGTGAAGGCAAAACTTCCAGAGTGTACTTGGATCTTTGATCAGGCTTGGGCACTTGGGATGGAAAGCAGCTGTCATTCCTATTTCCAGCAGTTCCTTTAACATTTCAGACTGGATCTGAAGCTGAAACGGGCAACTTCTTTTGAAGTATTAGACCTTGTTTCTGTTCGGTCGGGAGTAGCTATTCTGGTGCTCTAGATTCCACACTCCATCCTTACCTAGAAAGGGGGCTGAAGCCTTCCTAGAATGGATGAGACTGCTATTTCCTGTTACTTTCATTGATTATTCAGAATAAAGCCATGTAAGGGGATGGGCTGTGGGGTGTAAAGGTGCTCACCAAAGCTTCTCTGAGGGGTTATTGGAGCAGAGCCCTGAATGAAGAGGTGAAGGGTCTTTACAGGTGGAACTATAAGTGGAAAGGCTCCAAAGTAGGCAATTAATGTTAATAATACATTTCATTTAGCCCAATATATCCAAAATATTATCATTTTAACATACAACAACATTAAACATTATTAGTGAGATATTTTGCATTCTTATTTCATACTATCTTTGAAGTTAGGAATGTATTTGCCCTTACAGCACATCTCAGTTTGGACCAGCCACATTTCAAGCGCTCAGTCCCATATGGCTCATGGCTACTGTACTACACAGCACATCTGGGTCAGCCCTCAGCGCCACTTCTGCACCAGCTTTACCCAGCTCTGGCTTCAAGATGGAGGAACTGCAAGATGATCACTTGTCTTTTCATCCTGCCTCAGAAATACTGGCCTAGCAGAACGGATAGCCAGGGAAGAAAATCTTTGTACTAACTGAAGGACATAACTCAGAAGAAAAAGAACTCAGCTGCTCTTGTAGGAGATTGTTAGTTAATATACTAAATGCTGGTTAATTACCATATTCTTGATCTGTAATATGTTAGATATGGTTAGATGTGGTATGAAATACCTGCAATATCTATTAAGAAACAAAAAGTGATATATAAAACTTGGAAGTTTATTTTTAAATAAATTGTGAATGTTAATTTTTTCATTAGCTTATCTTAGCTCCTGTTTTTGAGAACATACATAGTATTTGTAAATATTTATAAGTATTAAATGCTTGAAAAGTACTAAAATATTTTAAACTGTTGAACGATTAGGATTTTTCATCATCTTTCACATAATTACCTCCCTTCCTCTATCGAAGCCCTCCTGTATGTATTTTTTTTACCTGCTGTACTTACGTTTTTACTTAAAATGAATTTGGTAGTATAACAACTTGAAAATTCTCAACTGGGAAAGTGGTTAGGATAGTCTAGAAATCATTTTTTTTCTATACAGTAATATTATTTTTCTTTTTCAGATTTCGTCCCAGGCATAGACCCCTTTGCTTCCAGGGCAAACTCCAGCATGGGGTGAGGTACAGAAGAAAGACTTGAGGGGTATATACTCTGGCACTCAGTTACCAAACCTGCCCCCTAGATCAGGGTCTGTCTCACCATGTCTGTAATGGGGGGAAATTATATCTTTGCTTATGTGCCATTTGGGTATGCATGTTTGTGTCTCTACATCTGTCTTAACTTCCTAGGGCCTGTGCCCTGGGAAGCAAAGTGTGGGTTCCCAGAAACTTGGCCTGAGAAGTGCCATGGTCCCTGGAGTTCCTCAAGTGAGGTAGAACCCTCACCAGCATGTGCATTGCTTTCTTTGACATTTGGATCAAACACTAAGTCCTGAGGGAAGGTTTTATTCACATGAGGGCAAACATTCTTTTGAACTGACAACCCAGAATAGACAGACCAAGTATCTGAGCTGAAAGTTCCCTCTGGAAGAACTGAGAGATTCTTTCTAAAGACTGCTTTCAGGGGGCGCCTGGGTGGCTCAGTTGGTTAAGCGACTGCCTTTGGCTCAGGTCATGATCCTAGAGACCCAGGATCGAGACCCAGGATCGAGACCCAGGATCGAGCCCCACATCGGGCTCTCTGCTCAGCCGGAAGCCTGCTTCTCCCTCTCTCACTCCCCCTGCTTGTGTTCCCTCTCTCGCTGTGTTTCTTTCTGTCAAATAAATAAGTAAAATCTTAAAAAAAAAAAAAAAAAAAGACTGCTTTCAGGCCTGTAGAGGGGCTCCTGCCCCTGCTTACAGCTTAAACTCATTCTCTGTGAATAAGATGTCTGGGATTTAAAATACTGCAGACCAAAAAAAAAAAAGAGAGAGAAAGTGTGTGGGAGAGGAGTGTGATAGATGAAATAGGTGAGGGAGTGATTCATGATATTCTTTAGTTTTTTACATTTGAAAGTGTCCATTAAAATAATATTCTCCTCCAAAATATACTCCTCTCTTCTTTCTTTCCCTGTGCCTGTCCCCTTTGCTCAATGTAAATTCATGGTGTCCCTCTCACTTCATTCCTGCAGGTACAGAACATCCTGCTCCAAAGGCATGAGAAGAGAATGTCATATATTGGCCACTCCTGCCCAATGTGGAGGGGAGCAGAAACTCCAGAGCCCACCCCTGAAGGTTTGTGGCTTTCAAGGCTTTTTTCCAGTGGATCCCATTTATGGGGTATTTTAACCAGAGCTCTGGGTATTTATGATGTTTTCATCTGCCAGTAAGAAAATGATGGCAGATCATTTTGTTTGCTTCCTCTCCCTGACGTGATGAGTGACACAGCCTATAAATCATAGCAACTATACCTAATCTCCACTGAATTTAGCTGGGACAATCCATGAGCCTTAAGGAGAGTAGTCAGTGATGAAGCCCAGAGGAGGTTCTGTACAGAAAGGCTAATCCTACTCCCAGAACAGCCACCTAAACCAACCTGTCAAAAGGACGTAGGGGTAACATTTGAGATAAAGAGGATAGCAGATCAGATCCCATCCCCATAAAGGGGCTTCTCTGCTACTCTGGATTCTCCGATCCTTGGAGCTAGGGCAATGAAAATTGCAGAATGTTTGCAAACAACTTGGAGGACCCAAGAATTAGGAAGGACTGCTTCTTCCTTCTCTGCAGGTTTCCTGCAAATGTGAAAAGCACTTCTAGAATAATGCCACTGAGTTTCAGTATTAATTCTTTGCGGATTATTCATGTTCCTTTTTGCCCTTTTCCTGGGTCCTGAGTTGCTTTCTCAAGGCTAGTCCAGGGATCTTTGAAGCTGTGTACTGGTGTGGAGTGATTATCAGGTACTTGTCCAAAGCCCAGGTGCAGTACTTTGGGTTCTCTCAGATAATCATCCCTTGCCCAGGCTCCAGCCCTTTCTGAGACTTTTGCCCAAACTGCTGTTTCTGTACAGGTTTATGCTTCATCTCATTGCCCTCCTCATCTTTCCAGTCCAAATATGGCTGGGTTCACATCGTTGACTTAGGAAACCATGGTCTTAGAGGAAGATGTTGATTTATTTGAGGCCCAGGGGCCCTCTCATTGCCTGTTCCTCCTTGGTGTTTCCTAGTGCATCTCCAGTCCAAGACCTTTGATCTAAGAAAACAGTCTGGGTACTCCTTAACCCCCGCCAAGCAGAGTTTTGGAAGCAAACTCCCTCTCTGAACCCCTCCTGCCCTTCCTGAGGGCATGAGGACCTCCCTCCCCATATTTCTAGGAGTCCTATGGCTTTGCCTCCTCTTGAAGAGTGGAATCCAGGAGGTGGCCTAGCTGAAGAAGTTACAAGAAATAGGGACCCTGTGCTTGCCTCTTGCCAAGGTGTGGTTTCTGCAGGTATTCCTGGGGCTTACAGTGACCCCAAGGGCTCAGGGTGAAGTGTGAACCTGGCTGCAGCCCACCCTAGAAAAAGCTGCAGAGCCTGCCCACCAAAGAAGGAACCTGGCATCTGCAGACCGGTGTTCTAGGCCTCCCCTTCTTCCCTCTGCTACTCTCTTTGTAGGCCTTCAGAAAACTGAAAATAACACACAGTTTGAGGCGGTGGACCCCGGCATGGGAGTGGCACACTTCCCTACCAGCCTGACCCCCAGCCTGCATTCCAAGGGCACCCCAGCCTAGCCCTCACCATGTTTGCTGCATCAGAGGCGGCGGTGGCTGTGGCGGCGGGGGTGGCGGCAGCAGCAGGAAGGCCTTACGTGTGCAGTGAGTGTGGCAAAAGCTTCCGCTACAGCTCCGTGCTACTGCGCCACGAGCGTTCCCACGGCGGCGAGAGCTGCTACCGCTGCCTCGACTGCGGTGAGCGCTACGCACTGGCCGCAGACCTCCGCGCGCACCGACGCACCCATGCTGGCCAGACGCTCTATATCTGCAACGAGTGTGGTCAGAGCTTCCGTCACAGTGGCCGCCTTGACCTGCACCAGAGCACACACAGACAGCGCAGCCGCTCCTTCCCCTGCCGCGCCTGCGGCCGCAGTTTTCCACACCTCTCAGCTCTGCTGCTGCACCGGCGTCACCAGCACCCTCCAGAGCAGCCCTGCCGCTGCCCACTTTGTGCCCGCGCCTTCCGACAGAGTGCGCTCCGCTTCCACCAGGCGCGGGCACACCCGTGGGGAATACCCATTGCACCTCTCGACCCGCTCCATCACTGTGCACAGTGCCCACGGGCCTTCAGCAGCTCAGCAGGGCTGCGGAGCCACGCTCGCATCCACGCGGCCCGGAGCCCTGGAGACGCCACAGGTCCTCAGCAGCACATGCCAGGTACACACCAGTGCGGTGTGTGCGGGAAGAGCTTTGGCAAGAGCTCCACACTAACACGACACCTGCAGACGCACTCGGGTGAGAAGCCTTTCAAGTGCCCGGAGTGTGGGAAGGGCTTCTTGGAGAGCACCACGCTGGTACGCCATCAGCGAACGCACACGGGTGAGAAGCCTTATGCGTGTGGGGACTGCGGGCGACGCTTCAGCGAAAGTTCCACCCTGCTACGCCATAGGCGCAGCCATCAGGGAGAGCGGCCTCACGCATGCACCACGTGTGGCAAGGGCTTCGGGCAGCGTTCAGACCTGGTGGTGCACCAGCGCATACACACTGGCGAGAGGCCTTTCCCGTGTGCCGAGTGCGGCCGCCGCTTCAGTGACCGCTCTGACCTCACGAAGCACCAGCGCACACACACAGGCGAGAAGCCCTACCATTGTGAGTTGTGTGGCAAACACTTCACATGTATCTCCAACCTCAACGTGCACCGGCGCAACCACGCTGGTCACAAGCCCCACAAGTGCCCTGAGTGTGGCAAGGCCTTCAGCGTGGGCTCCAAGCTGGCGCTGCACCGCAAGACCCACCTGGGTGAGCGGCCGGTACAATGCGCTGAGTGTGGTAAGTGTTTCAGCCACAGCCGTTCGCTCTCCCAGCACCAGCGGGCCCACACGCGCGCTCGAGCCACCACCGCGGCCACCCAAGCCACCACAGGGGCCGCACTCATGCTTGTTGCACAAGCAGAACAGGAAAAGACGAACTTTTTGTGTTCTAATTGAGGAACACTTGCTGAGAAGCTTCTCTGTAGTAGGCTAGGCAGGTACTGATAGACTGTCACAGGGATGGTGGGGGCCTCTGCACAATGGAGGTCTGTATAAAGACAGCACAGCTGTCTGTCGTCTTCCCTCATCTTCAATGGTAGCCCTTCACCTGGACTGCTGCTGTGCTCCTACGTCTACTTCCCTGGTCAGCTCTTCCTGTCCTCCATCCTTCCTGCCCTCCCCCCCCAGGGTGTAGGTGCAGGGAGTCAGGAAAACTTCCTAGACAAGAAAGAGCCCAGGTATTGGTATAGTACCACGGCTGCTGCTGTGCCCTCAGAGGTTTCTTTCCTGTTTTCCAACCTGTGTTCGACCTTCTCTTGTCCCATCCCCTTTTCCAGCCTTAGTCTCTAGCTCTCCTTCCCACATCCTTTTGTTGTCCTGCCTCTTCAGGTAATGATCACAGATGTGGCCACAGGGACATTACACCCGCCTGTGGTCTTCTTGCCTCTTGGTTCTACTTGAGTCTCTGCTGCTTTCTCCCTGAGCTCAGAGATGAGAAATTTATATGCAGAGAGATGATGGGACAGCTCATGTCAGTGAAAGACATCATGCCAGAAGCCACCAGACTGCTGACTGGCAGAGAAGGCCCACCCACAGTGAAGTTGGGCAGGAGCCCTCAGCAAAGCGCCCACCAGTCCCATGGACTACAACTGATGGTGTCCAGATCAAAGTGCTTCTCAGGGCAATGTTCTTCAGCTAGGTGGGGGGACATTAACTTTGGGACCTAGACTGAGACCACGTGGGGTCTATAAAGCAGAGTATTGCCAAGGGGAGCATCAGAATGCTAGTTCCAAATCAGGCTTGGAGCCATGGGGAAATGGAGCTCACAGAGCCAGTAGTGCAAGGCAGAAAATCTGGAATTGGCCAGCCATTTTTTTGTTTATGACTGGTGAAATAAAGCTTGGTTTTTTGGGGGTTACAGAAGCCAAGAGCCTCCTTTGTCAAACCAGAGGCTGCTGTCTTTGCAGAATTCAGGAGTGATCTAAGAGCCAGGCCCTTTTGAAGTTCTAAGATGTCCCCTCCCAGGGTAGCTCAGTGATCCTGTATGTGGTGCCTCCTTGATTTTGCACTGGAAGGCAAGACTCTTTAAGCCTGCACATTTGGTTCTCTTAATGCAGAATACAAATGTGGCTCAGGCTCATGTACCTCCATTCCTGTTCCAACTAATCCCTCTGGAATGACCCAGTGCTCTCCATATGTCACAGCCTACCCTTGAGTGCATGAATAGGTATAACACTCCACAGAAAAGGACTGCAAAGTGCCAAAGCAAACTGGGAAAGAAAGCTAGGTCCTTGAGGTAGGGGCCTGCAGAGAGAGGTATACAGCCCACACCTATGGCAAACTCAGGCATATTCTAGCAGGGCCTGCTTCCAAAGGAATCAGGATTCCCACACTTCAGGTACCAAAATACTCACTCTGCCCACACATGTCCATGTAAAATACTGGGTTTATTCTGTCCTTTAGGAAAACTAAAGTAGCCTGGCTTATTTTTCTGCCCCCACCCTGTACTCCCTGTCACCCTGGTTTCTGGGGACCAGGTACCCGGCACTTCTCTTCCTTGCTCCTCTTCAGTCTCCAGGGTCTGGCTCATCAGAGCTCACGAATGCTCACTGCTGAGGGAGCACAGTCAGAGCCTGAGGAACCACAGAGGGTCTGGACTCATCACCAGACTTCAGGGTCACAGAGGCAGAGATGCTGGGACAGGGCTCCAATGGGCCAGGTGACTCTTGTGGGGCTGGGAGCAGGGCTGGATGGCTTTTGCTGCAGTGAGCTGCAACGCTGTCTGGCTTCTCGAAACGCTTGCCACAAAACTCACAGGGGAAACGCAGAGTAGCGGCTGTCTCTGCATGCTTGCGCCGGTGCCAGTTCAGGGAGGCCTTCTGGCGGCAGGTGAACCCGCAGATCTCACACCTGAGCCAGGACAGCAGAGGGAAGGACAGGGCTTCAACCCATCTTGGCTTCCCCAGGGGTTCCCCCTCCTTCAGCTCTGTCTTGCTGGTCCCCTGGCAGCCCTACCTTCCCACCCATGCTCCCCCCACACTCACTGCAGGGGTTTTTCTCCAGTGTGGATGCGCCGGTGGATGACAAGGTTGCTGCTGGTGCGGAAAGACCGGGCACAGAACTCACAGATGTAGTCCCGGGTGTCTGCGGGATCACAGGGGTCACCCCAGCATCCATCCCCAAGCTGTAGCCCCTCCTCAGCCCAGCCCACCTGCTAACCCTCAGAGGAGTACTGTCCCCATTCAACCTGTTCATCCCACCCTTCCCAGCCCCCAGCGGTGCCCAGTGGCTGTCAGCTGCCAAGCTGGTCCATTTTCCTACCAGCACTACCTGCCCTCTTTGCCTCTCTAGCAGCTCTCACAGGCCTGCTGTGGTTTTTCTTCTATACCTCCAAGTCTTAGGGCAGGCTCTACAGGAGCTGCTTCTTGTAGCATCCTTTAGACATCTGTCTCACCACCACACATATAGCCCCACGTGTGCACCTGCAGCCTTCTTGCCCATTACTCCACCACATTCCCCGAATCTCTGGCTCCAGGACCTCTCGTCAGCCATTACTCGTGCTATTGCTTTGTCTTCTACCTGGCCAGAACTCCACATTTCTGTTCCCCAACCTACACTGACCTGTTCTCCCACCCTTCTCAGCCACCACTCCCAGATCATACCCCATCACTGCACCTCCTTGAAATCACCATTTCAAGCATCCTAGTTCCTGCAAGGGCCTTCTACTTTGTTCTGATACAATAAGCCTGTGAATCCAGTTCAGCAGCCTGCTGCCTTCCCCCTGTGCCCCTCCACACTCCTCACCCAGATCCCTTTCCAGGGTGTCTTTGTAGCCTTCCTTCACTCACACAATGAATTCACTGGTCGTTCTTTCCCTTAGCTGTACCAAGATAAACACAACCCTTGGCCTGCTCCAGGAATACACAGGTGTAAGGGAGGCAAAAACACAGCAATAAATCTGTTTACTTACTCCTCAGCCTTTCCTTTTCATTCACAACCACAAGTCCCATGGGCCCACCATATGCCTCTGCATTTTCATGGCCAGTTCACTCTGCCACACTCAAGACTGCAGAAGGCCATTTTCCATACCACCTCCTCTCTCTGCTAGCTCATTCAGCAGTGATCTCATTTTTCAAGTCACCAAGAAGAAGCCAGAAGAAAGTAACAACATAGCCCCCACTCCTTGACCTGATCTATCAATCACCTCGCTTCTGTGCCCATATGTGATTATTCCTGCTCCATCCACTGCAGTCACCCTCCAGTTTTGCAGAGATACGCTGCTTCTCCCTGACCAGAGGTTCTCCCCATCCCCCCAACCCAGGCCTCAGTAAGCCTTTTCTCTCAGTGGGATCATTCCCATCTCTGTACCCCCAAACCACAGCCCTCCAGCTAAGACCCCATTTCTCTATTTGTCTTCACAACAACACCCCAGAAGAGTGGCCCTTACTCACTATCTCTACTTCCCCAGCTCCTCCCTGCCTTGTACTCACTCTATTCTGGCTGTCCTCCCTTTTCACACGCCACCATGTCAAAGGTGGCTTCCCACCACCACATCCAATGGCCTGTCCTCATCTTACTCAGTCTCGTAGCACTGGCACAACCCACCCCACTCCCCCCAAGAGCACTCTTCACTTGGCTCCTCAAATACTGCTCTCTTCATCTGCCTCACCGGCCACTTGAGAGCAGCCCTTCCCATCTGCCTGGCTTGGAACTCTAGTCTACCTAAGCTCACTCCATGTAGGTACACTCTACCCTCAACTCCAAATACCACCCACGTGCTTGTGAGGAACACATTTTTTCCCCCAACATCTCTGAACTCCAGATTCACATCTCCTGGGATGCCTAAATCAGCATGTCCCAAATAAAATGTCCCTTTCCTAAAGCCTGCCTCTTTCTCATTTTCGGGAAATCTAAACATTTCCACCTAGTTGCTCATGCTGGAATCCTTCAAGTCAGTCTTGACACCCTCCTGCCTATCCACCTGTGGCGGCCAGTCTGTCCTTTACATAGTAGCCTTCTGGATCCAACTTCATGCTCACATTAGTCTCTAGCCCCATCCCCCTACCCCAACCCAAATGGACCTGCCACTGTGTGCTGCACGTTCCTACAGTCCCATTTATCCACGTGGCACTCACTTTGCTCCTTTCAAAGTCAGCTGTGTCCTGCTATACAAGACCCTGAGATGCTCTGCATCTCATTTGGCCAGAGGCCAAGCCATGCTGATGGTAGTCTTAGAGACCCCCACCACCTGTCTGACCTCCTTTCCTTCCTTTCTAACTTCCTGGCCTCGTCTCCCTCCCTAGAACTCACCATGCAGAAGCCTGTTCAGGGCCTTCCTGGTGCTGCCCATAGACATGGACAAGCCTCCATTCCTTTCTTCACTTAGGTCTTTCCTCAAAGCACCTTCCCTTTTTACCAGAGAGACTCCTTCATGCTTTCCCTCCCCTTCTGGGCTTTCAGATCTCTTTGTATTCCTCTTATCACTAGAGTGAACATCTTATGAAGTAAGGATTGCCTTCTTTGTTCACTTTTGTATCTCAGACCTAGAACAGTCTCAGGCAGGCAAGTGCTCACCACACAGAGAACTGAGTGAGAGAGTCATCCCACAGAGGGGTGATGGGACCTGCAGATAGGAGGTGATGGGCCCCACGGGGGTGGGGGGGTAACAGGACCCACACAGAAATAAAGGCACCAACAGAGGGAGGTGAAGAAACCCTCACAGAGGTGAAGGCACCCACACAGGGAGGTGACAGCACCCACAGGAGGGAATGAGGAGGCATTTCTACGACTAACCACTGTGCAGTTTAACATGTTCCTTCAGGTGTTTCTTAAAGTTGAAGGACTTTCCACAGGCTGGCTCTGGGCAGGAAAAGGACTTTTGGTTGATGTGCTGGTACTTCTTGTGGTGCTAGGAAAGGAAACAGGTGGTGTCAGGGAGACCACCAGGGCTGGCCCAACAGGCAGGCTCCTCTGCCCCCCACTTTCCCTAATAGTTCTATCTCCACCAGCTCCCATCATCCTGGACAGTCTTCATCTGATTGCGAGCATCCCATCCCATCCTGACACCAAACTCTGTCCTCATCCTATTCTGTCCTGATTTGCATTATCTCACATTTTTACCACAACCTTCCTTACAAAGCCTGGTTCCCTTAACAAAGTGCCATTCTGGTGATGCTCTTGGTTCCCTAACCAAGAAGTTGCTGTCTGTTGGGAATGAGAACACAATTTGGGTAGGTATGATTACCCTCTTCAATATCAATGTACAAGGATACTGCCCAAATTGCCTACTTTATTAATAGCTCATCATGGGTATATATTATATGATGTCTTCCTAAATCCGCTTTGGAAACACACAAACACACACACGCGCGCACGCGCGCGCACACACACACACACACACACACTCAACCTGGAACACTTTAAGGGTAGTCTGATCTTTGACTTCTCAGAATGTCTGGGAAATAGTTCTCCCTTCTGACCGAATTTTACATCCTGGCTCTGTAAACTGCACGGGCTTTCCCCTTTTCTATAACCCCATCTTCCTGCAGTTAAACTTCTGCTTGAGACTGCTTCAGTCTTCAGGCTAGTGTATTTGACGAGCCCCACTAAAGTTCTTATCCCAGAGCTCTCCTACCACAGGGGGGTTACTTACCCCTGTTTCCTCTCCCAAATCCCATCCACCCTCGCTTCGCCATCCCTCTGGTCTGGGCTCTGCCTCAACTTCGGGACGTGATTTGGGAGGGCTCTGGATAAGTGTGGGGGCTGTGGCCCTTCCCACTTCATGTCTCAAACCTCTCCAGCAGTTAGGCTGCATCTTCCAGTCCTCAGCCAGCAGGGCCCAGTGGGTAAGTGTGGACTCTGGAACTCCAGCACGACTACATACTAGCTTTCTGTGTGCCTCAGCTGCCTCATCTGCAGGAGGAACAGTCTCAGCACCTACTCCCTAGGGATGTTTTGAAGACCAAAAGACTCGACCCACATCAAGTGCTTAGAACAGTTGCTAATATTCCAAGAGTCTGAGGAATGCCACTGTCACCCCCTTGTGACCCTTGGAGGGCCCATGCAACCCGCAGTGGTGAGCAGCAGCTGCGCACCTGACACTTGGTTTTCTGCCTTATCTACAGTTTCTGGTTTAGTGATTTAACTGTAGGTGAGCTCTGCAGATCTACCCCAACCCTTCTCTTCCTATCTCCAAATCCACCCACACCCCGAGCTTCTTTGCTTCGGCCTCTCCTTCACCTCCTACTCTCCTTAAGCCCTCTCATATACCTCTGAGGCTACATAGAGCCCAATCTGTGCCCCTCATATCCTCACATTCAAATACTGCCGGTTGGAGAAGATCCTTCCACAGCCAGGGAAGTCACAAGGCAGCAGCTCTCTTTTGGCAGCTTTCCTAGGGGGAAGAAGATAGGCAAGAGCATAAGGATTCCCATAGGCTCTCCTCAGCCCCCTCTTCTCACTCCCCTCCCCAAGGCCCCCTGCCCTAGGCCTACCTAATTCTCTTGGGGCCGATCTGTGCCATGTCCTCCTCCCAGGCCAAGGTCAGAGCAGACTGGGCCTGACTCCCAGGGCTACGGGCAGCAAAGAGGGAGCAGAGGACCTCGAAGGAGGGCCATGTCCCGGGATGCCCCTGCCCTCTGTCTCAGCCATCAGGTTACCTGGCCAGGGACTCAGTCTGCTGGGCTGCTTGAGGAGTCCCTCTGAGTTCCGGCTGTACCCCAACTTCTGTAGGCAGAAGAGCTCCAGAACCCAATGATGATATTGTCAAGGATGGTATAGCAAGAGGATTGAGGGGAGCTGATGGGGCCGGGGGTGTCTCCCCATCCTTAAGTGCATGGGTGACAGGGGAAGGAAGTACTCTAGGGGCATCTGGATCACTGCTGAAAAGAGAAGGAAGAGGAGGGCATTATTTCCCCAGGCTCTCAGCTAGCCTTCAACCCAACCCCAGCCCCTAAACTGCAAAGATCCCAAACTCAGAACAGCCCTACTCCAGGATCTCTGTTCACACCTGCTTTCAGCTTTCATTCTTCTCTAAGGCTAACTTCATCTCCTCTTCCCAGTTCAAACCCTCCAATTCTTTCTGCCCTTCCCTGCCAATAAGCCTCTCCCTTGAGTCTGGAAAGCTTGGGATCCCTAACCAGCTCTTCCCTCCCTCTTGGTTTGTTCAACATCTTCCCACAACCCCAACTTGCTCATCTGGGGAGGAGCTGTAGGTCCATGGGCTGGCATCACTGAGCATCTCCTCTTCATCCTCATCTTCCTCTTCCCTCTCTTCTCCTGGGGTTGGGAAGGTCTCTAGTAGGGGTCCCACTTCCCTGCTGGACCAAGGAAGGGAAGCCTCAGGTTCTGTTCCCTCACCTATGATGTTCACCCAGGTCTATCCTTTCCCTCCCACCCCCAACCTCACCTTGGCAACCTGGCTTCCTGAGTCCTGTCATCAAGCTCAGATTCCAAACCTGTTGGCACAGGTAGGGTCAAAGGGGAAGGAACTCTGGGCTGGGGGGATGAAGAAAGGTATATTTCTAAGGTCTGAAGTGGTGGGAGGACTCTTGGGAAGAAGGAGGAAGTTACAGAGGATACAGGATGGGAAGGGGTATTTTACTTTAGAGATGATACATTCACATGGTTCAAAAAATAAAGGTACACTTTGAAAAATCTCTTCTAATATTGTCCCCCAATCACCTAGTTCTTCCCACAGAAAAACTAGTTTCCTATATGCCCTTCCAGAGATATTTTATATACATTCATAATATATATTTTCTTTCTTTCCTTATTTTCCACCAATGGTAACATAAATCTTATTCTGTATTTTGCTTTTTATACCTAAAAATACATTTGAGGATATACTTCCTTGCCAGCATTGTTTTTCCATTGAGAAAGGATAATTTTTACAAAATGGGGTTGTAGGTTAGAGATGGAAACCATTTTTCCCTTGCTTTTCTTCATTACTCTTCTTTCCTGCAGCCTACCTGCAGGCTCCTGACTGCTTCTGACCTTCGGGCACCAGCTTCTCCGGGAAGTATTTGGACAGGACACTGGCTTGGGCTCCTCTGGAGATATGGAGCCTGAAGAGGGGCCCCAGGAGAAGGTGTGGCCTGCAGAGCACTCCCACACAAGCCCCCCATCTTGGCCCCCAGGGCCCCGAAGCCCAGGCACCAGGCTGCACTCTCGGCTGTGGGCATGAGACAGGAGCACCAGATACTGCAGACCCTTGGGGGGCAAAGGCTCAGGACCTGAAGTGGTGAAGGCAACAGTCAGGGCAAGCTGAGAAGCCTCCTATTCTCACCCTGGTACCACGCCCTGCAGCTCTGTCCCCCAACCCCCTGAGCAATGCCAGTCCCTAGTTCAGTTTACCATTCCTTAGAGCCCAGAACCCCCAAGGTCCTGATACATTGCTCTTTTTTCCACAGACTGCCCCCATCAAACTACCTTGGGCCCCCCAACTCCCCCACCTTTTCCCAAACTCACTCAGGGTCCCCTCTGATCCAATTCCTTTCGTGAGGGTGCTTCTGGGTCACATCACTCCCTGCTGCCCCTCCTCCCTCCTGGCTCCTGACCCTCTACCTCTAGTTATTTCTACCTACCTGCACAGAGCACACAGCCTGAAGAAGTGTACCTGCGAGGGGAAGGGGATTGGGGGGGAGAAGACAGGCAGTTTAGGTAGGGATCCAGGCCCACTGCCCTCAGCTCTCAGCACTCACACACTATTCGCTGGGGACAAAGAGGAGGGCTAGGGACCCAGAGAAGTCACCAATCACACAGGCTGTTCAGCTGAAATGAGAAACCTGCGGGTGGTAAGGAGCAAGGGGCCTGCACCAGACCGAAGGAGGGGACTGGGTGTTGCAACCTGGGTGCCCTCCCCCCACAAGCCCCGCCCCGGCCCCTAACCGGTCCAGCAGGAACTTAGCAAGCTGCGAGTGCAGGGAGAAGCCCAGCCGCTCCTTGAGGAGGCACCACTGCTCCATGTGTCCGCCCAGGCGGATGCGGCACTTGCTGCGGCGCGCGTCCAGCTGCCGCCGCTTCTCCTGCCGCCTCTGAGATGCGTCCACCGGGGAGGAAGCCATGGGCACCAGGACCTACAGGGTGGAGGAGACACGGGTATGGGCGGACCTGACCTCTGGCCCGAGATCCCAGCTCCACCCACGGCTGGGGCCTCAGTTTCCTCATCGGTGAATTGGGAGGAAGACTAAGTCATTTCAATAGGATCCGCTGCCATTGTGCCAAACCACCTCAGCTTACGTTACAGGGCATGTAAACCGGCGCTGTGGAGTGGGAGGTAGAGAGACAGGGTCAAAGAACAATGGACTCACCCCTAATACACTGAAGTGTAGAAACCGGAGATACGGGGAAGGGGCGTGAGACTTTCACGAAGAAATTTCAACTGGGCTGGACAAGGGGAAGGTAACAGTTTCACCTTGAAGAGAACACAGGCCTTACTGCCTTTACTGGCTGACGGGGGAAGGGAAGGTGGTGTCTACTGGGGGCGCTCTTCATAGCGGGGTCAATGTGGGTGGGACCAGGATCTGGAGGGCGCTCCCACCCCGTCTCGGGCCGCCCCACTTAACGTTCACGATGCGTACGACACGCCAGTTCCAAAGGCAGCTCCCAGGCCACCCAGACCGCCAGCCGCGGTCCACCCCCACCCGGCCTTACCTGAGAGCCCCCACCCGCCCTCAGCCCGACTGCGCCTGCGCCTCCCCCGCCTCGCGCGCAGGCCCGGAGAGCGGCGGGAAGACAAGGGCCCACCTCGCGCGCACCGCCGCTGTTTCTCTTTTAAGAGGAACCCGTCCCCCTCCGCATCGGTGGCTGCCTCCCGGAACTGGGGCCCGGACGGCTGGGAGGGGACAGGCCGAGGCCGGCGGCGCACGCCTGCGCATTGGCCACCGAGTGCATTCCCTACCGGGAGACGTAGTTCCCGCAGGAATTGCCCAGGCCTGTCGCTGAGCGCTCGCGGGGAAACTATGGAGCTGTGGCTTCTATCGCGAGACCCTGCCCTTGATGGGAAAATGTATAGAGCCAAGCATCCCCCCACCCCGTGTGCCAACCTCAGCCCTTCCAGCCCGTTCAGGGATGTCACCTCCACAGTTGTCCTATTTTGTACGTCACCAACAATGTCTCCTCTCAACTGCCACCAACATGCAAACACGTGTTGTAGAATCAGACACCTTAAAAACCACCTATAGGCCTCTGTAAAACCCAAGGGCCCATGCAGCTATGGACCCTTCCATCTGAGGCATCGTAAGTCCTCTGAAGAGTTGATCAGATTCTTTGTGGACTCTTCTTCACTTTCCATTCTCCCTTCAAATAACCCCAGTGGAGGTTTCCTCCCCATGAAGCTGCTGGAATGGCGCTTCTCTAAGTCACTTAGGGCAGCCTCTCTGCCTTCACAGCAACATCTAACAATGTGGATCTTTTTTCCCCTCAGTACTCCACTACCCCAAACCCCAATGGCTTTTGTGACTTCACACTTTCCCAGTTTTCTACCTTCCTCATTCACTCCTTTTCTTTGTTGGATCCTCCACCACTGTACCACCAAGATAGTGTGTCCACATAGAGTGGAACCAAGACCAAATATTCTCTTTTATCTCTTTTTAAAAATTCTTTTAAGAATTTATTTATTTATTTATTTGACAGAAATGCAGCTAGAGAGGGAACACAAGCAGGGGGAGTGAGAGAAGAAGAAGAAGGCTTCCTGCCAAGCAGGGAGCCCAATGTAGGGCTCCATTCTGGTACCAAGACATCATGACCTGAGCCGAAGGCAGTCTTAACCAACTGAGCCACCCAGGCGCCCCTCTTTTATCTCTTTTTGAGTGATCTAATTGTCCCATGGATTTATTTATTTTTCTTCCAAGCTTTTATTTAATTTGCAGTTAGTTAACATACAGAATAATACTGGTTTCAGGTATAGGATTTAGTGATTCCTCACATATTAACAGGGAATGCTCATCACAACCTGCTTCATACCCATCACTTATTTAACCCATCCCCCACACCCAACTGCAAGGAGCCCCACTGGTAGCAGGCAGTCAGGGTTCCCGTAGGTGGTGACGGAGTCCGCGATATGAGGAAACCTGATGAAGAGTGGTGTGGGCATCTCCTTTCCTCTCCTGAAGACTGTGTCTTCAGGGTTCTTTATTTAAAGCTTTTTAGGGGCCGGCCTCCCTTCCGGGGAGCGGTGGCCGCCGCCGCGTCTCCCGCGGCTTCCCTTCCCGCCCCCGCAGCTCTGGGTGACGCTTCTCCAATTACAACTCGCAGGGAGCCGGGGCTCGGGGCGCCCCTCCGCGCCAGCCCCGCCCCGCCCCGCTGCCGGCATGAGGGCCGCGGGCGACTGCGGCCTGGAGCGCTTCAGCAGCCCGGGCAAGGGTCGGGGGCTGCGGGCCCTGCAGCCCTTCCATGTGGGGGACTTGCTCTTCTCCTGCCCGGCCTACGCCTACGTGCTCACGGTCAACGAGCGGGGCAACCACTGCGAGTACTGCTTTGCCAGGAAAGAAGGATTATCCAAATGTGGAAGATGCAAGCAGGCATTTTACTGCAATGTGGAGTGTCAGAAAGAAGATTGGCCCATGCACAAGCTGGAATGTTCTCCCATGGTTGTTTTTGGGGAAAACTGGAATCCCTCAGAGACTGTAAGGCTGACTGCAAGGGTTCTGGCCAAACAGAAGATCCACCCAGAGCGAACACCTTCTGAGAAGTTGCTAGCTGTGAAAGAGTTTGAATCACATCTGGACAAATTAGACAATGAGAAGAAAGACTTGATTCAGAGTGACATCGCTGCGCTTCATCACTTTTACTCTAAGCACCTTGAATTCCCTGACAGTGAGAGTTTGGTGGTCCTGTTTGCACAGGTTAACTGTAACGGCTTCACAATTGAAGATGAAGAGCTTTCTCATTTGGGATCAGCAATATTTCCTGATGTTGCATTGATGAATCATAGCTGTTGCCCCAATGTCATTGTGACCTACAAGGGGACCCTGGCAGAAGTAAGAGCTGTACAGGAGATCAGCCCGGGAGAGGAGGTGTTCACCAGCTACATTGACCTCCTGTATCCAACAGAAGATAGGAACGACCGGTTAAGGGATTCTTACTTCTTTACCTGCCAGTGCCAGGAGTGCACCACCAAAGACAAGGATAAGGCCAAGGTGGAAATCCGGAAGCTCAGCGACCCCCCAAAGGCAGAAACCATCCGTGACATGGTCAGATATGCACGCAACGTTATCGAGGAGTTCCGGAGGGCCAAACACTACAAATCCCCTAGTGAGCTGCTGGAGATCTGTGAACTCAGCCAGGAGAAGATGGGCTCTGTGTTTGAGGATAGCAACGTGTACATGCTGCACATGATGTACCAGGCCATGGGCGTCTGCCTGTACATGCAGGACTGGGAAGGAGCCCTGCGATATGGCCAGAAAATCATTAAGCCCTACAGCAAGCACTACCCTCTGTACTCTCTCAATGTGGCCTCTATGTGGCTGAAGCTGGGGAGGCTGTACATGGGCCTGGAAGACAGAGCTGCTGGAGAGAAAGCCCTGAAGAAGGCCATCGCCATCA
>PITA01016339.1:0-46950 GCA_004023965.1 Spilogale gracilis
CTCGGTCTTGATAAAGAATGACTGGGCGACAGTGGGGCAGTGGGAGGTGAGCCAGGCATCACCAGAGGTCGGCAAACCATAATCTCTGGGCGACAGTGGTCCTTTGACTGGCGGCGGTGGTGGTGGTTTGCGACCCATAAGCTTAGTTGTTATATTTTTAAATGGTTGAAAACAAAACGTCAGAGGAAGAATGATATTTCATGACACACACAAATTATATGGAAGTCAGATTTCAGTGTCCATAAATAAAGTTTTATTGGCATGTAGCCATTTCCCTGCTCATTTGATTTTTGCCTTTGGCTATTTTTGCTAAAACAGCAGACTCAAGTAGTTGCGACCGAGCCCATATGGCCTGCAAAGCCTGACTTACTCTTCGCTCTCTACAGAGCAAGGTTGCCGATCCTGGACTGAACCGTTGAGCGTGTAATGTGCCGTGTCAATAACGGACCCAGTTAGTCACGTGCTGTCAACAATAATCAATAATCAACCATTCTGATGTTAACGGGGAGCCTATGATTTAGGAGGTGGGATGAAGGACACGGAAAGTGGCTTCCCTGTGGATTCTGCCTTCCAGGAGACAGGATTGTTACCGTGGAAGGAAGAAGGAAAAATACAAACGTTGGGGTGCGACACTGGTGCCCTCACGGAAACACGCCATGTTGGTACATTGGATTGATGCTGGTGTTGCGGTTGTCAGACCATTGGATTATCTCAGTGTGGGAGGCAAGATGTGAGTCCCCCAGAGGGGCCCGGGGTGTAATCCCCACATCTTGGGTCTGTGTCTGTCTATTACAGCTGCAGATGGATGAGAGAAGCCAGAAAAGGGAAAGCGACGGAAGCTTATAGAACCTTCTCTAGAGTCTCCAGCAAGTGTGGAGCTCTTCTGACACGTGCGCTTTAGCCCAGGGAGACCTGTTCTGGACATCCGAGCACCAGAGCTCTAAGATCGTGCATTGGGTTGTTTTCAGCTGCTGAGTTATAATAACGTGTACTCTCAGGAATATCACACTTGAGTTTACTACTTAAACACAAACGAAATGCTGGGACTCCTTCTGGTCTCCCTTCTGTCGACCACACGTCAGCTTGGCTCTCCCTGTCCTTGGTCTTCTGTCTTTCCAAGCTGGGTCAGACAGGGGTCTGGGATTCCAGGTGCTGGCTCTGGGGCCCCAAGAAGAAAATCAGCACAAAGCCAGAGGGCTGCAGAGTCCCCTTGATGTAACTTGACATTTGTGAACTTTGTTCTAAGTGGCAGTTTGTAAAGGTTTTCTTTCTCTCAGTGTAAAAAGTCGTTAGACTCATTGCAGTTCTAATGCCGCTTAGCACCTTAGGCAGGTGGGACCACTCGGTGTTTATTCTTCTGTCCGCCCCGCCCCCCAGTTCTGGAAAAGGCTCTGCTTCTCTCTGCGGAGCTTCCTGGGGCCCTGGGGCCCTCTGTCCCCATTGGCAGTGTCCTGCTCATGGTCCTGGGGAAGGATATCTGGCAGAGCCCATGCTCTGGCCCTTGATGAGAGCTTCCCTGGTGCCCTTCACAGTCCATTTCTCAAATTCTGGGTGCTCCAGATGTCATCGGGTCACCCCGTGTTACAGCCCCAGAAATCCCAAAGCCTAATCCAGTGGAACACTTAACTTACAGGGTGAACTGCAGTCACATCCCGCAGGTGGAAGATCCTACCTTTGCACATCCCTTCATCCCTGGGAGCCCATTCCCTCCCGGGCTGTGGGCATAAAGTGGGATAAAGGGGGGGACACAGTGTCCGTACAGGCTTTCCCGATAACCTTCTGGAGGTGGGCAGCCCGCTGTGAGCACGGCTCACCCGGAGAGCAGCGGCTGCACCCGGGGCCAGGCTGTGTGCTGCTGCTTCGTCTGGTGGGCCAGCTCCCATCTCCTGGGAAGGCTGGAGGCATGACCATGGTCTACAGCCACTCCACCAAACGAGTGTGACGATGCCCGGAGGTGTCTGCTGCCATGTGCACTCTTGCTCCTCGCTGGCTTCCCTGGCCTCCCCACGAGGTCCCCTGCAGTGGGGGCGGCTCATGCATGGATGCTGGCGGCTGGAGTGATGCGCACGAACTTCCTTTCAGCCCATCATGCTCACACGAAGGACAACTCCGTGATCTACAGAGGGTGCTTCCGTGGGGACCCCAGGCAGCTCAGTCAGATTTGTTGGGCTTCCAGGTGGGGGTTCCTGGGTCTGCACACCAGCTGCCACCCTCACACTGCATGGCCGGCGTGCCGTGCCTGGGGACAAGGATGGGCAGCAACTTGGTTTCTTCCTGCTGCTCTGTGCCTTCTGGATGGGCAGCCAGAGCCAGAACCCTGCGTCCTTCAGATGCCACCTGTCTAACGCAGACAGCAAATGGGGGGGGGGTTGCATGGGAGCCCCTCGCCTGCCAGGCTCCGCCATAGTCACTTGTGTCTGCTCTCCTGTCCTCATGTGCGGCAAGCAGGAGCCTGCGTTTCCCCTCAGTGCATTTCAGCCTTCGGCCCTTAGCCGTGTCCACTGTTCCTCCTGCTGCTGGGTGATGTCAAGGTCAACTGAGAAATTAACCAGTGCGCGTCTGAGTCCTGAGCAGTCCCTCCAAGGTGAGGTCTCCCAGCCTCAGGAGGCGGAAGGAGCTGCTGGAGGAAGGTAGCTGCTCACACAAGCTGCTTCCTGATGCTTGAGGAGGTGGGAGGGGTCCTCGGCTCTCCCCAGCTTCCTCCTGTGTTGTCACGGGATCAGGAAGCAGCCAGGAAACAAAGTTACTCAAGGCCATCGAGAAGAATAATGTAGATGCCGGCTGAGAGTGGACCCTTGTGGGACCAGAAATTGGCTTCTGATGCCTTCAACCCGTGGCTCTGAAATGACAAAGGGACAGGCTGAGCAGAAATAACCCATCTCAAATTCAGGTGACAACCTAGCACCAGCCTTATCCCCTGGGAGACGGGAGGCAGCCTTGTTACCTGCCTGTCATCTCATCCTTGCCCTTAATTGGGCCTTCATTGAACAGCATGCCAATATTAGAATTCAGAAATGCCCGGAAAGTTGATTTCCTCAGGGACAGCTTGAGAAGACAGCACCTGTCGGGCCCCCGCTGAGGCGACTCATGCACCTGTCATCCCACGCAGAGCCCATTTCGCAGATGTGGCAACTTACGTCCCGTCCAGCCCCAAGTCATGCTTCTGTAAGGGGCCAAGCCACACTGTTGGGAACTGGCCCAAAGTGAGTCTTAGGGTTGTTTGGGGTTCTTCTCTTTTCTTTTCTTTTCTTTTCTTTTCTTTTCTTTTCTTTTCTTTTCTTTTCTTTTCTTTTCTCTCCCTCCCTCTCTCTCTTTTTTTAGATATCGTTAGTCCTTCCTCATTAGGAAAGTCACCTGTTCTTTTTGCTACAGCTTATAATGAAGGCAAGTCTCAGATCAGAGTCAGTCACACAGACAGTTAAAAAACACTTCTTCGGGGCACCTGGGTGGCTCAGTTGGTTAAGCGACTGCCTTCGGCTCAGGTCATGATCCCGGAGACCCGGGATCGAGCCCCGCATCGGGCTCCCTGCTCGGCGGGAAGCCTGCTTCTCCCTCTCTCACTCCCCCTGCTTGTGTCCCCTCTCTGGCTGTGTTTCTCTCTGTCAAATAAATAAAATATTAAATAAAAAAAAATTAAAAAAAAACACGCTTCTTCCCCACTTGGTACAGTCATGAAGCCACTTCACTGTAACTCTAGGTGCCAAGTGAGTGTTCTGGAGGCAAAGTCCACTGAAGCTTATAGTCATCATCAGGACACTAGGGCCCTCAAACCAGTGACATGAACTAGAACACAGGTTCCAGCTCTAGGCCCCGTCCCTTGGCACCAGCCTCCTTAGAACCATACGGGGGGGGGGGGTTCCTAAAATATTGTAGCCCGTCCACATACCTTGCATTGCCGTGGTTTCAACTGGGGGAGCCCATTTCTATTACAAAGGCACAAATTTCAGAAAAAATAATTTCTAATCACTGTTTTTCTCACGTTTTTGCTTTTGATCAAGATAAGGGGAGCAAAAGCACTCCTGTGGAATGTGGTTTTCCTGTGAAAGGTTAGGCCAACTGATGACTAGCATGTGCCCTTTAAACTTGAGCTCTCCACTGAAGTGTTTCAGAGTGATCTGCAGGCCTCCTAACCCTTAGTGCTTACCATTTGCAGGGACTGTTCTAGATGCCGCACACATTTTAGCTCATTAAATCTTTACCACTGAGCCAGTAAATGTACTCTTGACACCCATTTCACAGATGAGGGAACTGAGGAAGGTTTCCGCAGCTGGTCAATGGCAGAGCCTAGATTTCTTCTCAGGCCATTTACTCCAGCAGCCCCTGCTCCCTAAGCAGCACACTCAGCTGCCTCCAGCACCAAATGGGCCTGGAGTCCCAGCCTTCCAGATGTCATTCCGGGGCTTCCGTTGTGAGGAAAACGCAAGGTTGCTTGATAGCTGTGGCCAAGGTCTTGGAGATTCTGACGGTTATATGCAGGAAAGAATAAACAGGGTCAAATTACCTTAGTAGTGAAAGGAGTCGATTTTAACTAAGAAATAAGAAAGGATTAATTATAGAAACTGTTGTTAGACGTAGGAATAGGTAGTGAGACGTGTTCTCCATGAATGTCATTTGATGGAATAATAGACCGCATTCTTGTCTTGGTGGGCCATGCCTTCTGTGTTGCAGCTTATAAATGAGGGGGCGTGGTGGTGTCCTGGTAAAACTTCATTTGCAGAAGCAGGCAGGGGGCCAGACTTGGCCCAGAGGCTCTAGTTGTCCAGCCCTGAGGTAGGATACTGTTCAGCGTTGGATGGCATAGTGTGCAGTTTCCTCTGTCCCTCTCTGGGGACATGGGTGTGCGAGGTGTGGTCCTAGTATTTAGCGTGCAGGACCACACTCCTCTCAATAAAAAGACAACCTCGTCTCTTTAGTGTGGATCAGAGGAATTATATAAATGGGAAGCACTATTAAGGTGCATCTTATGGACTATATGGGGAAGAGAATCATCACTTGGTTCTTGAGCCCTTCACAGTCGGGATGCTGCACTGAATCCAGCGAACAAATGAGCTTGGCATCAGATGACATCATGGGCTTAGAATAAGGTCATACCTGTTAATAGAAAGTGTCACTCAGTGGATTGCAGACAAGTGGCCTCCCGAAACAGCCACTTCATTCTCACAACACCTGATTCGGGTTCGTATTTCTAGCTCTATCTTCTACGCTCCCCTTCCCTATGCAGAGTCTTTCACCTTGTCACAAATGTTCAGAACAACACAGGGGCCAAGAAAGGCAAGAATTACATGATGACAGCCCGTCCCTCTGGGCTTAGTCTCAGGCTGCAAGAGAATGGGAATAGGGCCCAGAAAAAAACAGTTTGGTCCTGAGGTTTGTGGCTATGAGGAATCAGCGAGGGTCTCCAGGGTCCTCCTTATGTATGGGTGGAACCATGAATAACAGCACGTGTTATCCCTCCTGTGATTTTGTTAAGGACCAAGGAGTCCTGCAGAGATCATTGCCAATAATAATTAACCTTATGATAGGGATTATCCAGGAGGACCCCATGTAATCGTGAGAGCTCTTTAAAAAGAAAGAGTTTCTCTGGCTTGTAGTGAAAGAAGGAAGCAAGAGATCTGAAGCAAGAGAGGTGTATCACATGCCCTTGCAGATCTGAAGATGGAGGGACCATGGGAGAAGGAAGGCAGGCAACCCCTAAGAGCAGAGAGCGGATCCCAGCTGAGAGTCAGCAAGGAAACAAGGACCTCACATGCACAGGGACCTTAGACCACAAGGAACTGGCTTCTGCCGACAACCTGGATGAGCTGGAAAGATAGGAACCTTGGGGTCAGAACCCAGCCTGGTCCACACCTTCACCTGGACTATCTGTGAGGTTTAGCGGAAGACTTCACTGACCCTCAAGGGGATTCTGCCCCATGGGCCAGTGAGATAATCACTGGGCATTGTTTTAAGCCACCAGGTTTGTGGTCATTTGTTACACACTGGCAGAAGACCCTCCAAGATGGTGGCCCTCCCCCGAGTAGGAGGCTCCTGTCCAGCTGGGAGCCAGGGGTGAGCTGCAGCCCTGCGCGACACCCTGTCTCTGGTACCGTTTAGAAAATGGCCTCAGGATCTGAGCACAGACCTCTCCGAGCCACCCATTGCCATCCACTTGGGGAGGTTAATCCCTTCCATGAAAGTCTCGGAGCTACTCTTCATGGGCAAAGATGGTTGAAGAAATCACTGTACCCTTAGCACCTGAGTAATGAAAATTCTGAGCCACAATAAAATCAAAGAGCTGGAAGCCCTTAGTTGTAAGACTTTCTCTTCTTCTAAGATCTTGACAACTGTTGAGCTTTCATGAACATTGGTCTCCTATTTTTTCCTTTACCTTCCTTTGGATGCCTCTTCTAAAACAAAGAGGAAAAAAGTCGAGGCCTTCATCTTTAGTATCATGATCCTACTCCGTGAAGGAACTTCCAGTCACTGAATAGCTAGTATGACCCAGGCCCTTTACAAACTAGTCTCCCCTACACCCGAAAAAGGGAGTTCAGAGTTGTTTGCTTACTTGCCCGAGGTTACACAGTCTGTAAATGGGTAATATGACTTAGGCACAGGTCTTAAGACTCCTGCTTCTCGCCACTTCACCACCTCCTTGTGCTTTTCTCCATGGGGATACACTAGAGAGAGAGGCCCACCTGACCTCATGAGAAGGAAACCAAACCAGGAGTGAACAGAAGTAGCCAAACACCAACAAGGATGGGGAAACATATAAAACGTTACGTACTGCCAGGTAGCCACTTTCGGAACATTTTTGAGCATCTTGGCCCCCCGACAAAAGGCAAAAATATGTGACCCAATTTTTAGCCTGTAACAAATGAGCCTAAAGCAAATTACATTCGTTTGCTAAATGATCCAGTGACCTTTAGCAAGTCTTGAAAATGAACCAGAATAAATTCTCGGCATGGCTGGGATATTCCGACCATGAAATAACTGGAAAGAAGCATTCCCCTTTGTAATTATCCTAGATTCTCTTTAGAGTTTAGGACCCTACCGTTGGCTCAAGGCCTCTGACCACTTAATTTTTCCCTGTGCCCCCCAGGTGGATTCCATTATACTATATTTTATTTTATACACGATTCATTGCTTGGTGCTGTAGGGAGTTGGGATTCAGCACAGATGGGCCGTCAGTGCACTCACAAATAGATCCAAGACACGCCATGTCCGTGACCACTGTCCGGTGTGGAGTCAAATGAGAAGTGACATACTGGGCCCTTAAAGGACTCTGGGCGGATGGTTGTTGCCGTTATTATTTCTGTTTATTTCTATTGATCCTTAGTGATGAACGGCCCTTCTACTTGCAGAACAGATCTGAACAACCTTATTCTTCAGGAAGCAGAGGCCAGTTTCTTGTTTCTAGAAACACATGTACATGCGTGCGTGTGAAATTGTGGAGCCGAATCACGCTGATGGGAGCGTTATGGACAGAGAGATGATGATTCCCACTGCTGCTGTTTCTGGAAATGTCTGGTTCTCTTTCCTTCTCATGCTTTTCTTCTTTCCTGTGGCAAAATGTATGTGACTTAAAATTCGCCGTTTTAACCGTTTGTGCAGGTGCAGTTCTTTGGCATTAATTACGTTCACAGTGTTGTGCCGTCATCACCTCGACTTATTTGCCTAATGTTTCATCACCAAACAGAAACTTTGATTCCTCATTCCTGCCCTTCCCTCTCCGTTCCCATATTTGGAACTCAAAAATTACTCCAGTGATAGGTAACCTCACACACACTCTTATAGAAGCTGTGCGGGTCTCAGGCGAAGGAGGGGGCGGTGGTCTCCCCGTGCTCTGCTGCTTCTGCCCTCTCGCCTGTGTGGCACACCACCCCTGGGGCCCATGGGCTCCCAAATCCATCAACACTTACGTTGTGATGTGGACCTAGGTAAGCCAGGCAGGGCTGGGAGGACGAGGGTGATGTGAAGGGGGAAGAAATAAGGGAGTAGAGGACAAGGATGGCTTTCTGAATTTTTAAAACTTGATCATAAAATAAGACTGCTGATTGCGACATGTTTGGTGCCCTAGAGACTTAAATAGCAGGCCCCTCCCTGCTTTGATTTCTAAATTTCCATCCCAAACTTTGTAACTCTACTTTGGAGCTCCAAGTGGGAAGTAACCCCTTCCAAGTAAATATTTGAGGGTGTTGTCTAAGGCCTTTTTGATTAACACGTCTTTTTTCCTGATGACCAAGAAACAGGTGTGAGCCCCATTCCCAACCATATACAGGCAAAAAAAAAAAAAAAAAAACCCAACCAAAAAACCCCCAAACTCTCCAAAACTCTGTAGAGGATGGTCAGAATAGAATCCCAGCCTCCCGGGGATGGCGGAATGTTCCATCAAGGGCCAGAGGACGTGGCAGGCACAACTACTCAACACTGCTCTTGTAGGAAAACAGCCACAGAAAATCCCTCAATGGCCCGGCGTGGCTGTGTTATTTATAGCCCTGAACACCCAGGAGGGCGGCTACGGTCATCAGAAGCAAAAGGTAAGGAGTGTTGCTGAGGATGTGGAGCCGTCCGCAGCCTTGGGTGCTGTTGGTAGAATGTCCAGTAGTGCAGCCGCTGGGGAAGACATTCCCATAGTAGAATTCCCACGTGATCCTGCAAGCCCGCTGGTGGGAATATACCCCAAGGAATGGAAAGCAGGGACGTGAACACATAGCTGTTCGCCCGTGTTCACCGCAGCATGATGCACGGTAGCTGAAGATGGAAGCCACCCGAGTGTCCATCTGCGGTTGAGCAGATAAGTGAGATGTCCATCCCTACGATGAGAATGTTCTTCAGTCCTTAAAGGAAGGATGTTGCGGCAGCTGCGGCGGCTTGGATGGGCCCGGAGGACCTGTCGCTCCCCGAAATAAGCCGGTCACACAAAGACAAGTACTGTATGATGAGTTCGACTTCGGACAAAGGAAGTAGAACAGCGATTGCTGGGGCCAGGGGGCGGCTTGCATGGGGAGTTGTTGTTTCGTGGGTTCAGAGTTTGTGCTGGGGAAGATGGAAGGGCTCTGGAAGACGATGGTGGTTTTGGTTGCACCGTGAATGTGCTCGATGACGCCGAAACATCCACTTAGAAAATGGTTAAGATGGTAAATTTGTGTTATATGCATTTTACCAGGGTTTTTAAAAAAGTTTGTTATTAAGAAGAACTTTATTTGCAAAAACAGGCTGTGGGGCTTCGTTTGCAGCTTTGAAGGGTGGAATGGGCCTGGGGATGGTAGCCATTGTAAGAAGCAGAGTTCCAGGCAGCACGGCATCCCACCTGGTCTGTACGGAGACCCATGGTGTATGGGTTACCAGGGCCATCGGGGCCATTCACGGGATGTCTGCTGGCTGCGGGCGCAGGAGTTCATGGCAGCGTTGAGTGGTTGGCGTCCACAACCTGTTTTACACGTGAAGACCAAGACTCTGAGGGCAGAGTGACCTACTCAAAACCACGTAGCTTGTTAGTGGCAGGGATGCGTCCGAGCATTAGGTAGCAGTCCGGGGCACCGTGTCCCCTGATGCCGTGAACGACCCGTAAGTCCTTTGGAAGGCCGGCACTCTCGACTGCCAAGGTGTGTAAGAAAAGAGCCTCGTGAGGAAATGTGTTATATGCCTCCTTGCCATGAAGCGCCTTCAGCATTAAAAGTCTGAAACCTGGCAAGACGGGACTTAGAAAGCATAGTAATCATATAAGCCAATCTGAAAAGCTGCTTACGGTGTGGTACTAACTATATAATATCCTGGAAAAGGCAGAACTGTGGAAGCAGTAGAAGGATGAGCAGTGGCCAAGGGCTCACGGGAGGGAGGAGGGAGGGAGAGTGGAAAGTAGAGGATGTTCGGGGTGGTGGAGTCACCCCGCAGGATACCTTAATCCTGCGTCCACCGGGATTGTCCACCAGGAACGTGCCCTCCCGCAGGCCACGGACTTCGGGCGCTGATGACGTGTCCATGTGGGTCCATCCAGTGTAGGCTGTGTACCCCAGCACAGGATGCTGATAATGGGGGAGGCGGGGGGCATTTAGGATCCTCGTCGTTTACACTCCATTTCACTGTAAACCTGTAACCGCTCTAAAGATCAAGTCCCTTAAGGAAACAATAGTAATTACAGTAACATGAGGGGGTGTGCGATGGGGGAGAGATGAAATGTGCAGAAGGTGATAATCGTCGAAGCCCAGGAAAGGGGACATGAGTTCCTTATGCGGTCTATTATTGTATGGGCTGGAAATTTTCCTGAATACATTGTAAAAGCAAAATAATCTCAGGGATTTATTTGTATTACTCTGACCACGCCTGCTGAGCTGCTTAGGGAAGACTGCAGTGCGGGAACGGGTCATGGGCTCGGCTGAGCCTGCTGGGCCCTTCTGGGAACATGTGCTTCTGCCTCCTGGATGCTTTTGGGTAAAATACGAGGTGATTCATACTCGCAGGAATTGGGTGCATTAACTGGCATAGTTTTTATGGAAGTGACAGGAAGTCACTGGGAATATATGAGGCGCTGAGTGAATACTCACCAGCAAAGCCACAGAGGTGAGGGCTGGCTGAGTGGGACAGCCTCACAGAACCGGGCGGGTCCCAGCCACCATCGGGGTTCTCGCCTTCTGCCCCCTGGGCTGGCTCCTTAGGCACAGTCCTGTTTTGGTGGGACCGGGACACAGAGTGTGCCCCAGAGCGGTGGGACGGGGGCTGGGGGCCCGCGCAGCAGGTGACGTGACCCTGGTACGGAGCGCCGCTCCCGCCAGCTGAGCCTACTCCCAGCAGGGCTGGCCAGCGTGATGGGTCCCAGCACTTAGATTTTAGTTGAGAGTTTGACAGATGCTAAAGCCTGATCTGAAAAAGAAACCTGGCCATCTCGACAAGAGGAAGCGCCTTCAGTGCGTTCGGGGAACCATGGCGGTGCGGGAACCATGGCGGTGCCCCTTCCCTGCTTGAAGTCACTGCTGGGGACTGGCCCAGCATGTCCGGCCTCCCGCAGTCCGATGCCCGCCGCCCCTTCCAGCCTCTCTCCCGGGAGGCTCTCTTCATACCGTCCTCCCACTATGTCCCAAATCGCAGATGTGGGCAGAGCGCCCCGCCAGCCGCCACCGTCCGTGTACCGCACCATGAGTCCGACCCCAGAGTCTCGCTAGGCAGCCACTTCTCCGTGCGAGTGTGGGCTTCACTGCCCGCCCGGGCTCCCGTGAGGGGAAGGGCCGCTCCTGCTTGGTAGTGGCCTTGACCCAAGCCTCTGCCGGGGGGCGGGGGAGGGGGAGGCTGTGCTCACACACCAGTGGGCGCCCATAGCATGGTCCTCCTCTCTGCATCTGCTTATCACGTCTCCCCAAGTCTCTCCCCCGCTTCCCAGCGTTCCTGAATTCTGCAGAAAGCATTTAAGGCCATATTCAAGGCTGGGGTAGAATCTGTCATTTTTAATTTGTTTCCTTTCTTCCACTCAGTTTGGGCAAAACTTTCGTTAAAAGATGCTTTTTTTTTTTTTTTTTTTTTTTTTGCCCCAAAGCATCTTTAGTCTTAATGTCAGAGGTATTTAAATGCCTCATAGTGAACGGTGCAGTCTAATTATGTGACTTAAAGTGAGTTCAGAGAAGGCATGAAATACCCCGCAGCTTCACCGTCTGAGAACGGGGGTCTGTGTTCCACTGGAAGCTCACAGGCTTTCTTGCCGTTTCCCCCTGTGTGGGATGAGGCACCTCATCTTCCCGTTTCATTGGCAGCAAACTGGGTAACAGAGATGCTAGAAAAGCCCGAGGCGCCATCATGATAAAGTCATTTTAGCGACTGTAATTGTGCCAGGAACTTCTAATAGTTAAATTGGTTCCTGATTATGTTCCATTTGCTAAGTTCCCCTCCACTCAATTAACACATAATCATTTAGGACTCTGATACTTTTATTGCTACGCACACACTGCTTTCTAGTGCCGGGTCTGGAGCCCACAGGGCATCCGAGGCCCCCTGCAGGGACGGAGCAGGGATGTGGGCCCACAGGATTCTCTTGCTGAAATGCTCAGGTTTGGGGGGCTTGGATTCCCCCGCAGGCATCTCCTACCACTGAGCTCCACACACCCAGCCTGTCTCCTAAAGATGTTTGTCAAAGTGTAGAACTCCAAAGCATGTCTTCTCCCTTCTGCAAATACCATTTACTGTTCTGGGAAGTGTTGATGGAGGTCATGGTGTTAAAATGACTTTGGACTCCATGGTGATATCTCTGTGTTACCTTTAATCTCAGCGTTAAAAAAAAAAACAAGACCCTTACATTCAAAGCTCACAGTTAGTACTTTCCTTTGCTGGTTGAAAATAGGAGAGTCTCAGAAACTTGAGGCACTTTCTGAAGGTCCCGTAGAGAAATGTTTACATGGACACGAAGAAGATAGATTGATAGATGATTGGCAGGTAGATGAGAGATGGTTGGAAAGACTTCTGAAGGTCTGGGACCTAAATGTTTACACGGCTGTGAAGAGATGGGTAGATTGATAGGGAAAAAGAGAGAGAGGGATAATAGGTAGGTGATAGATAATGGATAGAAAGAAGTTGATCTAGACTGTAATTGGGTGTGTGTGTGTGTGTGCACAACAATTAAGCTCATATCTGACTCTGTTAGGAATTACAGTAGGCATTTTGTTTCTGGTGGGAGTTCACTGTGGTTAAATGTCCACGTAAAAGAGAAGGAACTTAGGAAAACTTACTGTTTGTTTGTTTGTTTGTTTTAGTTGTATGAGGTTTGGGATTGAAGCCTTATCTCAGACTGACCACTAAATGATTGAAAATGGAGAACATTGTAACAGGATTGTTACAGATGATGAGGAGACGGGAATCAGTTACCAAGAAGTGTGAGATCAAGTCCTTTCCTTGCAGCCATTAAAAATAAAGTTTACAGTAATGACTGCTTTGAATAATTTGAGTGTCTTAGAGAAAGTGCATCTAGACCTCCTGCCTTTTTAAGTCTTTTTGAGATGACATAATTCGCCTGTGGTTTTGTCTACATTATGTGTTTGGTTTCATCTTCCAAGATTTTAAGTTCTAAATAAAGCCACTCAAAGATTAAAAATGATTGAAAAAGAACTCTATTAAACATGGGCTCACACTTTTTTCTTAATCGTTTTGGTCACATGGGACAACATCCGTGGAAGCATTTCATTCTCACACCGTTAGCTTTGTTTTTAGAAATTACTCACTCCTCCTGGCTGGGAATAGACAGAACTTGTTTGGCTCACAGAGTCATGGATCTTTTTCCCCCAAGTCCCTCACTTTTCTGGCAGAATAGACACAGCCAGTCTGTACTGTTTCCCACCTTCTGCAGGCTCATAGTCTCTACCCCCTGCAGCGTCTCAGTCTTGTGCTCTTGGGAGCTAAGGCCATGGGGAGCACTGCACATGACCTCTCTTCACTGTGTTCTGTGGTTATGGACAGTAATGTTGAATGGGGAGGGTGGATTCTCTCTCTGCACTAGGACAGGCTCGGCATGCTTATTTGTTTTGTTGTGTTTGGCTGGTGCCAGTCCTGGACGCACCACTGGCTCTGAGAGATCTGTTAGTGCAGGTAGAGACCAAAGGCTCCTTAGATCAGAACGCTCTAGAATATTCATGATGCTGAGGGTTCCTTTTACACGCTTTTGGGGATCCTGATATATAAATGACAAGGTTCCTGTCATCAGGAACAAGTTCCAGAGGTAGAGAGGAGAGTAGAGGACCAGCTGTGGAGGTGGAGAAAAGAATGAGAGGACTAGCTTGGGAGGTGGGGAGGAGAATGAGGGAGCATTGTTCAGCCGTAAATGCCAAATGCTTAATGAAATTTGGTTAGCAAGAAACTAAAAAAACACTGAACCCCACAGTGGACAGTCTATTCAGAATGTAAGGACACCACAGAGATCAGGAACTACCAAATATTCTAGCTTCTTTGTGTCCTCTGATTTGGGTCAGAGCCTGATCTTGTGGGCTACACATCCATCCATCCATCATCCATCCATCCATCATCCATCTGTCCATCATCTATCCATCCATCCATCCATCCGTCCATCATCCATCTGTCCATCCATCTTCCGTCCATCCGTCCATCCATCCATCGTCCATCCATCATCCATCCATCCTCCATCCATCCATCATCCATCTGTCCGTTCATCCTTCCATTCATCCATCCATCATCCATCCATCCACCTGTCCATCCATCCATCCATCCATCCATCCATCCATCCATCTCTCATCCTTCATCCATCCACCTGTCCATCCATCCATCATCTATCTGTCTGTCCATCCATCCATCCATCCATCCATTCCTGTGACAGACACCTAGGGGACATATGAAACTGTGCTGGATCCTGACTTAGCATCACAGGCACACGAGTGAATAAGCAGATAGGACTATTTGGGAATAGTCTTGAGGGGCCTCCCTGTCCCTGAGCCCAGCTCCAGCAGTTACCAGGACTGCAGAACCAGCCAATTCACACCGTCCCCCTCTCATTGCCTCTTAACTAAAAGGACTTGATCTTGAGCCATGTTGAATCCGCCTGAGCTCTTCATTTCAGACTTGGAAGGTGTCCTGCTGTCCAGTCACTCAGCTTAGCTCATGATTCTTTCCATATTCCTCTGTGGGACTGACAGCAGATTTTTATGCAAAAACTTCTCATGTGATTTTCTTATTTATTTCCTTAGTTTGACATTTATTAGAAATAACCCATGAATTATAGCAGATATAGATGTTCTCATGTAACGCTAACCCCTGTTTATGTTTCTTTTTCCCTAGTTAGATCATTGATTCATCCTCAGATGGCCTTGGCATTGCTCAGTTTTTAATCCCATCAAGTGTGGGCTCTGGGGTATCTATAATTTATGTGCGTCCTGGCTGCTTCTGTAGAAGGTGTGGGGGCCTGGGTGCAGAGCCTGAGCAGCTCGCCCTTGTTGATGGCACTAATGACAATTTTTATTTGATCTTCCTTTTAGTTATCCTGCTACAACTCACATTCTGTGTTATTTGTTTTTTGTCCTTGCTTTTTAAAAAATTTATAGTGAATCTAAATTAAAGAATCTCTCTCAGCCCCATACCCTCTCAGCTGTCAGTTCATTAAAATTTTTTTATTTGGCCTTCGTATTATTTCAGCATGGCATATTATAAAAAAAAAAAAAGTCATTTTGAGAAATATCTTTATTTAACTGGCTGAAATTGTTCCAGAGCTTAATTAGAAGTAGCATATTGCAACTGTTTGGGTGCTATCTTGAGGCAGAATAATTACCATGTAGTAATAATGCATGTTCTAGTAAACTTGCCTTTATAGTCATAGAGGGCTGGAGGGAGGGTCCTGCTTCAAGCTCGAAGGACTCCGGGGGACACGAGTCAACAGCTGAGTTCTAAAATTGAAGGAAAAATTACAGGGTGGTCAGGAGCCCAGGGTTTTCTGCTGTGTGAGAGCCCCCCACCCCCATAACAGGGAGTGGTCTCACTCCGCTGACACTTGGGAGACTTTTATCTGGCTTCTGGGGTTAACGCTCTCAGAACACGGTTGCCAAGGGTCAGATGGGCCAGGCAGAGCATTTTCTCTTTAGGCTTGCATCTTGTACTTGTGAGGGCCAAACCTGGCTCATGAGACCCCAGCCCAGGCCTGGAGGGCTGATGAGGCTTGCCCGGTGTGCTCGAGATAGAAGACATGTCCTAAATTGACTGATTCTCATCCTAGTCCTGTATTAATTCGTCAAGACGCCCTGTGTTCAGCTTTTCTCAATAAATCCCAAATTTCAGCCGCAAGAGCTACTTTTCAAATTTAACTGGGAAGCCTATAGTTGTACTATCTGGTAGCCCTCTGATTGATGGGGGCTGCTGCCCCTTCTAGGCCCCTGGCTCATGGACAAGGCCAGGACCCTCATGTCCCTCCATCGATAGTCACTTAAAACTCGGATGCTTCCATTTTGGTTCTATTTAATGTCATCAGGGAAGAAGTCAGGTCAGTCTGGCCACAGTTATCTTCAGCAACTGAGATGGCCAACTCATCCCACCCCCTTTGTCACACCTATTTTGGCCCTGGATCCAACCAATAGGTTCCTTAATGAGATGCTGTCTGCAAACCCTCTTTCTTGGAGCTGTCCCTTGTGCGATAAGCTGTGGGGCTCTGCTGGAGGTGAGGATAGAGACCTCCTTACAGTCCCAGGCAGGGACTCCCTCTCTTCCTCCTTCTAGGCTGCCTGGCCTTCAGGGACAGTCTGGGATGGGGAGTTTCTCCAGGCATACACAACTAAAGAAACCATGCTTTCGGAGAGCGCTGGTTCCTGGGAAGTAACCTAGATTTTTCTTAAACTCTCTGGCTGCTTCCTGCTGTCTAAACAGAGGAAGTGTAATTAAGTTTATTATCTGTGACCTAATGCTAATTCTCCTTGCATCCTGCCTTTGTGCAGAGGGAGAAGGGTCATTTAAAAAGCAGTGTCTGGACTGAGCTTTATTATTGTAAACACTCTCAAGGGCAATAAAACAAACCTACAGGATGAACAAGCTGGTGGAAGGCTTAGACTCCGCAGTCATTTGTAACCTCTCAAATTACATATCTCAACGCAGAAGAGGAAAAGCCCGGGTATTAAGGGATGTGATATCTTGCTCTGGGTGCTTAAAATTGTACATTATCAATGGATCAGTGAATTTCAATTCCTGCTAACCTTCTTGTCAGATCACTTACCCATCTACTATAGCTTTTATTTTATTTTATCAAGTAATTAGTTACCAAAATCAACATTTGCCCCAGAGGACGAATAACATGGAAGGAAGCCGTATCTTCAGATTGCCACCAGGCCACTCCACACCTGGTAGATGGTGTAAAACAGCACTTTTAAATGCTTACCTGTAAAAAGCCTGCTAAGCAAAGACCAGTTTAATAATGTTCCATGAAGACATGGTGACTTGAGAAGAGGATTTAATTAGCACCTTTCGCTTTTTAAAAAAAAAATTTAGGTTTTTTTAGTGATACTTTTCGTATGTTACTTTTGGATGCTGGTATTTTGGTCTGTTTCTTTTATTCTACCTGTGCTAATCTCCTTGATTAATTTGGAGCGCATCTGCATATAATTCTCTGGGCTTTTTACTGGCACAACCTCATAGCTATTCCCAGGACTTTGAGCATTCACTTTCCAGACAGATGCAGGCTGTATCTCATTGAAATGCCAAACCGATAGAGGTGCCAGAGCCTAAGTGTGTAATTATGTAATTTTCTCTTGATCTTTCAGAGTCTTCCTGCGAGCGATTAACCAATATGCAGATATGCTGAACAAAAAATTTCTGGATCAAGCCAACTTTGAACTACAGGTAAGAAAAGAGGTAGACATGCCCCTTTTTGGGAAATCATGCTAAAATAGATTGCCACTCGGAGCCAATATCTTAGATTTCTAATCCTCAAACTTAATTGGTTTCCCATTCAAGGTATGGAAATGGAATTTACAAGATGTACTACTGGAACCTGAGGATTGACAATTAGGCCTTTGGAGTATTTGCTCGATTTAGCAAGGAGGGAGGTGGAGCGGTTTCAGAGCAGGAGTAGGAATCAGAGTGACAAGTAGGGAGTGAGCAGGGAGGTCACCCACATCTGTTGTAGCGGAGAGACTGACTCAGACCCAGAAGGTCCAAGTGAGGCGAGGGAGGGAACCTGCACATGCAGCCAGGCGGGCTTGCGTCCCTGAGCTCTGCTGGCTTTGAGAACTGGGCTCTCTGCGGGTCCTACCTGCCGTGGCCTTTCCCGGCACAGACCCTACCCCACATGGCTCTGGATTGGGTCAGCCGATCTGTCAGTTTGGGCCCGGTTTCTTCAGTGCTTGCAGAGAGAGGCAGGGGAGGGAGAGGGAGGGTGTGTGTGTGTGTGTGTGTGTGTGTGTGATGAGAACTAATGTTGCCTGGTAGGTGTTTCTGGCTTCCAGTTTCAGTGCACTCTGGGTGTTATTTCTGCTAATAATGATTTTTTTATTACATAGTTTACTAAAGTCTGTTAATAAAAAAACCCACCCGGGTGCAAATGGTATTATTAGTCCCGGGCAGGACTGTTCACTGAGATGGAACCTAGGCCCATATTTCCTTAATAATTTTTAAATTGTAAATGTCTGTTTTATCTGCATTATGGAATATAAGTCTATATTAATATATTAGGGACTGTAGATCTAGAAGTGTTACTATTTTCTTTTTTTTACAGTTTTTAGGATTGTATAATTTTCTCTGCTTACTGCTTGTTTTCCCATATCCTGAAACACAGGTATATTTCATCGTAAGATATTCATGCACTGTAAACCAACGCACCAGGTGAACTACGGAAGACCCCTCCTCACCCTCTTTCCCTCTGCAGAGGGACTTTTAACTAATTGGGGGTACTTCCTTATGCCCAGTTACTTCCGCATTCATTCAGACCTATGCGTGCTTTCTTTTGGCTTTTAACACAGATCGGATTCCATTCTGTGTTTTTTGTCCTGTTCCGTCACATTTAGCGCTACCCATGTAGCAGTATCTGTGCAGGTCCCTGTCCCAGGCAGTGCCTTCGCGGGCCGCCTTGCTGTTGACGGGCTCCTGGATGGGCAGCCGCCAGGAGGCGCTGTAAGGAAGCGCGCATGAACGGACATTGAGAAATGACCCTCTTGTTGCCCTTTGCAGGCTCGCCAACCTTCGAGAGTAGCCACACTCTAAAACCATCTCTAGGACCAGTTCCTTTAAAATTGTTGTCTCCTATTTTTGTTGGAATTTCTCTGATTGCTACTTAGGCTGAGAATACTTATTGGCTGTGTGATTTCTGCTGTGAACCATCTGATCATTTCCTATACTCATTTTTCTATGGGGCTATTTGTCATTCTTTTCCCTAAGTTGAAATTCGTAATATAGCCTAGTCATGGGTTTAGGCTTATCATAAAGAAATTTTTAATTTTTCTGCAGTCGAATCTGTCATTTCTTCTATGCCTCTTTGGTTTTTTGTTTTGCTTGGCAAATCTTTCTTTGCCTCGGTGTTATAAAGGTAACTTTTTTAAGTATGTGCTAATACCTTTATAATTCTGCCTTTTTTTTTTTAACTTCCTGATGATAACTTATCTGGGATTTTTCTAGTTAGTGTTAGGGTAAGAGTTTATACGGATCTAATTTATTTGTTTGAGAGAGCAATACAGAGATAGTGAGAGAGAGAGCACAAGTGGGGAGGCGAAGGAGAAGCAGGTTCCCTGCTGAGCTGGGAGCCCGAGGTGGGGCTCCATCCCAGGACCCTGGGATCATTACCCATGCCGAGGGCAGACGGAGCCACCCAGGCACCCAGGGCTAAGAGTTTAAACTTCACTTTTCCCATATCATTTCATGAATAGATTCATCTTTCCCTATGATTTAAAATGCCACCATAAAAAACATAGTTTTGAGTGTGTGCGCATGTGTGTGTGTGTATCCATTCTGTTTTCTGCATTTTTATCTTCTGGTTTTATACCCTGCTACTAGAGCCAGATCTTCCCTCTTAGTGTGCCATTGCAAAATTATCTTGGCTCTTCTTTTGTCTTTTCTTTTCCTTTCATTTTCTTTTCTTTTCTTGTTTTCTTTGTTTATTTAACACAGAGAGAGCACAAGCAGAGGGAGTGGCACGCAGAGGCAGAAAGAGAAGCAGACTCCCCACTGAGCGGGGAGCCCGATGTGGGTCTTGATCCCAGGACCCTGAGTTCATGACCTGAGCTGAAGGCAGACACTAAACCCACTGAGCCACCCAGACGCCCCTTTGTATTTCCTTTTCTGCATGAAATGTGAGATCAGCTTGTTAACCTTACTTTTTAAAAATGCTGCATTTATGTTAATTGGGAAGCCCTTGAGCTTATAAATAAATGTAGCGGAAATGTTATAGGATGAGGGGGATACTTTGCAGTATTTCTTTTCTCCCGTCCCATACAGGACTATTTCGGTCTTCTTTCTGTGTCCTTCATTAGGGTTTTCCATTTTATCCATATGAGCCTCACCCCATACTGGCTGCATAGATTGCCGTGGATGGGAAGAGGGGCTGCTGTGAGTGTGGGCTCCTTTCCCCAGTGTATCTGTTATCGCTGTTTCCTGAGGAGGGTCCCGAGGCTGCCTCCCTCATGTGCACATGTAGCTTGTGCTCTTTGGGCCAACAGAACACCATGGCTCTTGGCACATGTCATGTGCATGGGGTTCGCTGCCCAGCCTCGGGTGCAGGGCTTGGGTGCCCTATGGCGGAGGCGGCCTTCATTGTGAGCTCCAGGCAGCTGGTGCTCCGATGAGGCACGGTTTTATATCTGTACATCCTTGTGTTCACAGCACAGTTTTGCCTTCTGACATCTCCTTCTCCTTGAACTCATCAGCTCTGAGGACTGTGGGCCACTTCCCTTTCTGCATCAGTGCACCGGCCCCGCCTGCATCCCATTCCCAGCGATGCACACAGGACTCTTCACCTAACACCCCCCCCCCGCAGAGTTGTAGTGTGTATTTCCTACAAACAGGAACTTTCTCCTACATGACTACAGTAAAACTACACCAAGCTTACATTCTTACTACCGTCTAGTCCTCAGACCCCGTTCGAATTTAGACGTCCCATCCACAGCTTAGCCAACCTCAAATCATGCAGCGCATACTGTTTTCTGGCTTATATTTTTACATGTTTTTTTTAAGACCTTTTTTTAAGATTGTTAATTTTTTAAGAGAGGGAGTGACGAGAGAGTGAGCACAAGTGGGGGAAGGGCAGAGGGAGAGAGGGAAAGAAGCAGACTCCCTGCTGAGCAGGATGCCGACTGGAGACCTTCCATCTGCTTCACATTGAACCCAGGACCTTGGGCGAGTCTGCACCACATCCGAGAATCAGGGGCACAGCACCCCCTGGCTCGTTCTGCAGCGATCAAATGAGCTGCTGTGTTACTAAAGAAAGTGCCCAGGTCATGAAAAGTGTTAGGTAAATGGAGGTAAATGGAAGACCACACACTCTTACAACTAGGTCCTAAAATTCCCACTTACTTCACAGGCCATTAAAAATAGAGCCGCTACTGTTAACATCTTATTTTTACATAGCCTTTTGCAACTATCTCATTTGATATAATAAATATTTTTCCTCTTTGGTAAACGAGAAAGCCAACACCCCCAGATTTCTTCTAAAGACTGTGCAAGGCCTTTCGAGCTCGGGCGTGTGACAGGAATTCTGTCCAGGCTCTTTCCGTCCGGGAGCAGGTGGAAGCGTGCGCCCCAGCCCCAGACTGTCCTCTGGCACAAGCTCGGTGGCTTTAGGAATTATGTGTAGAGGCCAGGAGTATGTCCAAGTCACCTGTTGTGATCCAAGGATTCTTCCTGTATCGTGACGCTCTCAACTTGGTCTTAAACACTGACATAACGAGGGCTATCACTTCTGTGACATTAAGAATGTATGCATAATGATGCTTTTAATTAATTAATTATTTAATTTGGGGGAGGCAGAGGGAGATGGGGAGACTCTCAAGCACACTCCCTGAGAGCAGGGAGCCTGATGCAGGGCTTATCTCAGGTTCCTCAGATCATGACCTGAGCCCTAACCAAGAGCTGGACGCTCTACCAACGGAGCCCCCCGGGCTCCCCCATAATGACACTTTTGTAACAAGTCTGGGCTACCCTGTTTAAGTAGACAGAGCTTCCACAGGTCAGAACTTTGTAACAAAGTCATCTCATCGTAGATCGTTAAAGCCGCGCGTATCCTCTGTAAGTCTTCGAAATGTAAAATGTTTGATGTTTTCACAACTCCTTTCCTTAGTTTTCTAGTGTTTATGTACATTTTTGGTACCTGAAAAAGTCGTAAATTATAGAAATCTATGTACTATAAAGGAAGGGGCCCCGTGATGCCATAGTAACAGGAGCTGACGTTATCGTGTCTTCACTGCTCGCTCCGCACCCCGGTATTCACTCCTCTGATCCTCTGACAACCCCAGGAGACCGGCTCGGTGAGGCTCCCCCTTTACCGCTCAGGAAACCGAGGCACCAGGAGGTTACATTAGTTGCCCGAGGAAGTGGCCCGAGCTAGGGTTTGAGCATGTGCACTGTGACCTGGGCGCCCACACCCAGCCCGGACCACACGGGCACCGGCCGGCTCGCCACCTGCAGGGAGGGAGCATGGATTTCTAAACAGTGCGGGGCCAATGAGGAATGCGGCGGAGCGTTTTGAGAGCCGCCCGTAAGCTGTTCGGCACCTCAGCACCTCCTGCTTTTTGGTTTTCAGCTTTGGAACAACTACTTCCACCTGGCTGTCGCTTTCCTCACTCAGGAGTCCTTGCAACTGGAGAATTTTTCAAGCGCGAAGAGAGCCAAGATCCTCAACAAGTAAGTGTGTGTCCAGCCCGGAAATCGCGGGCAGGAGGCAGCAAGTCTCCTGGCATCGTTTCCGAGTAGTCTCTAAGCCAGCTTGGGACACAAACTGAGATGTAATCGTGGTGTCATGAAAGGTCGGTTTCAAATCCCGAATCCGGTGTTGCCTTTCCTAACCCACGAGTCAGGATCTAGAACTGCGGAGTTCATTCTGGTGAGTTCTAGTCATTGTCATTTACCACCGTTAGCACCGCACAGGATGGGAGTTCCAGGAGATAATCTCTTCTGCTCGGCACCATTCTGGTCTTGCCACATGTGCTTTTCTTTATCGTCTATTTGTGTGATGCTCCTTCAAGAAAGGAAGCATCTCGTGCAAGCTGTTGGCACAGTGGGGATTGTTGAAACTCCTTTACTGAGAGCTGCCCAGGGCTTCCTTCTTTGCAAGAGGTTACTCGTGTCCTGCCCGAGGTGGGCTAGACTAGTCCTTGGATGGCTAGACTAGTCCTTGGCTAGACTAGTCCTTGGATGATCCTAACAAACCTCTCAGGAGCCCTGCGTCCCTGTGTGGGTCCTTCATCTTGGAGTCCTCCTTGACTCCTGGCCCAGGACAAAGAAATACTTTGGGTGCCCCGGAGATGTTCTTGCTGCCTCTCTGCCTCAGTTTCCCTGACTTCTCTCTTCTCTGAGCATCCCTTTCATGAAGACTTGACAAGAGTTCTTTTATTGCTACCACATCTCCTATCACCGGTCCCTATGTGTCATTTCATAATTCCTCTGCTTTACATGAACTTTTCCAAGGTCACCCTCCCTGACATTAGCGACCCCGGAGGGAGTCTCAAAAGACGGGAAAAGCGCGGCTCACTGCCCCTCACGCTCTAGGAGCGCATCTCTCACTTGCTGTTCGCACGAAAAGCACGTCATTCCTTCAGAGTGAGAATTGTCAACAAATATTTATTGAACACGTACACCGGTGACTTTCTAAGCCCCCCCCAAGTGCATTGTTTACATATCATCATTAAAACCAGAACAGAAATTAGCCATTGGGTTCTCGTCGCGCCCTTACTTTCCAGGACAGGGAGGTGAGACGTGTTTTGGGCAAGTCACATGGCCAGCGGCGCACACCCGTCATTCTAACCCCGGCAGCTCAGACCCCAGATGCTCACCTGCCGGCCAGTGCTGGGAAGGCAGAGGTGCCTTCGCACAGCCAGACGGGTCTGACTGCCAGCCCTGGCTCCCGAGACAGATGCCCCGGGGGACTGACTCCGGCGGGAAGCTCCTGGTTTGCCAGACTTGCATCTTCTCGGGGCTCACCTGAGGTTAGGGGTGGTGACCGGTGGCTGCTGCTGTCCTTCTTGTTGCGATGCGCTCATGCTGGAGATGTCCTTAGTGGAAGCAGACTCGCACAGTATGAGCACCGTGTAGCTTACTCGAGCCAGCCCGGGACACCGGGGAACACCTTGTTAGCCGGTCCCGCAGAAGGACAGCCGGGACATGGCAGGTGGGTTCCCTACCACGCGTGCGCAGGGGTTGCTGTGCGGTGAGGCTGGAATTCAGACCAGCACAGCCCACCTCCGCCAAGCACACAGCGTGGCCAGCCCCTCAGGATGCCTGCAGGACAAGAGAATTTAAGCCAGAAATCTGTCTTAAAAGAGCTGCCATGTCCTGTGAGGTTTTTAGAGTAAAACCATTGATTCTGAGCTTTCTCCAGGCCGGGCCCGGGTGGCTCTGCAATGGGCCTCCATCAGCATGTGGATGTTGACGGTCTAAGCTACAGTCACACCGCTGCACGCATTAACCACACAGGGCCATGGCCGCCAGAGAAGATGCTTGCTTCCCACACAGCCATGTGCCTTCGGAGGCTTCAAAGCCAAGGAAAATGAGACACGGCCAGCTGGTGTCTTCCCTTCCAGGGCTTCAAGGCTTTAGAATTGAGCTTTGAGTCTTCCTTTCCTTATAACTGTGGCAATAAGAGACCGCACATTTTTCCTTTGAAATTTTCTCATGGGTTCCCCAAGGCGGGGGGCGGGGGGGGAGCATTTTAGAAGTTGTCTTTGCAAGACTCTGGCAGGACAGCCTCAGCCCCAGGCAGCCTGAGGGGCCCTCTCCAGGGCCCTAGGCTCGGTGTGTGGCCATGACCGGCCACCAGGGAGAAGTGTTCTCTGTGTCTGAGACAAGTGCTCATGGCCCAGGAGGCCGTGTGGCTCAGACCTGTGGCCGGTTCACCTGTGCCGGTTGTCTTGGCCATGCCTCTGTCTCTCTACCTTAAGCACCTTATAATCAATGTGCCGTTTTATTTCTAAATGCCAAAATCTGCATAAGACATATTTGAAGTCACCCACCTGCTTAAATTTTCTCAGTGCCTAGAAAGGTTTTAATCTGCTTAAAGTGGGTCTAGTGAAAAGGGATTGTGTGCCTGGCCCGTGCTCAGGGTCCTGGTGCTCAGGACGCAGAGGTGAGAAGTTTGCAGACTCGGGCAGGCGTACATGTAGAGGAACGGCGACGGCGTGGAGTGTCAGTGCTCGACGGGCACCTGGGGCATTCGGGAGTGAACGCGGGGAGCCCCAAGGCCTCTGGCGGGAGGGGCTTCCAGGCTGGATGGGGAAGGAGCAGGGAGGTTACCAGGTTGGCTGACTGAGCCACGGGAGAACCGAGAGCCAGTCCCCAAAGGGGACATCAAGTCCCCAAGGACATGGCCTGCTCCACGAGCAGAGAAATGCTCTGGATTATTGAAGCATACCTATACCTGGATGGCTGGGCCGAGGGCTGTGAGCAGAGCCAGAGGCCCAGTGATCTGGGAATTGACCCCACGGGTCTCAGCAAAGGGTCTGGTGCTGACACAGAGCACAGGGAGCGTAATTCACCTGTCTTTTTCTAGAGGGAAAGCCCATGGGCTCTGAAGGTGGAGGGTTGCCATACCTCTTAAGGTGCCTCTGGCTGCCTCCCTTTGGGCCAGTCTCCTGCTCTAGGGTTCCTGAAGCCAACCACATGCAACTGAGTGAAGGCTGCAGTGAGGAGCCCCTCCCCCACAGCCTTCCCACCCCTGGCTTCTCTTGTCTTCCTCTCCGGCAAGCCTGCAGCAGCTCCTGTTTGCCTGCCTCACAGCACGGGGGGCCCCAGACAACAGGAAATCCCAGGGTCAGGAGATCTGCCTGTTCGTTCCCTCTGGTGAAGCTCTCCGTCCTCCTGATGCCCTAGGTTGGAGAGATAATTAGGATATTCATTCCAGAGACATTCCCCAAAGTGCATGGGAGTAACTTAAAATAATGGTGCATACCGTGCAGAGAACTGATTATGTCAAACCCAGATTGAGTATAAGATTTTCCAATGAACCGCAAAATAAATAACCACGAGGCATCAGTCTATAATAAGAAAATGTAACCGACTCGGCCTTCAGACACCCTTGGTGCTAGTGACTCCCAGCAAAGGACAGAGGTGTCGCGGGCGTGCAAAAACTGACCACCATTTCTCCTTGCCCCATCCCCTACCCCAGCCCACCCCCAGCCCTTGACATTATGGGACTCAGGAAATATGAGTCAGATATAAAAACGTGGCTTTTCATCAGCAGCCAGCTTGACCACGTTAGTATGCAGGACATGTATGTCCTCGTGTGGGACAGTGTGACCCATGACTGCGGACACCTTTGTTCTGGAAGAGAAAGGGGGTTCAGGCACTGGGCATCTGGCATATTTAAGTGTAAAAGGCTCACTTAAAATTTTCAGCCCAAGATACAGTTTGAAGGCCAACCCCTGATCCATGCACTTGAACCTGTGTGCACAGACCTCCCTCTATGAAGACCCTCTCCTCATTTGGTCTCTACGCTATATCTCATCTTTATTTACTTATTTGTATGTATCTTTTCATGAAGCAGTCACACTGTCCGAGAGGACGGGTTTCACAACCAGGCTGAAATTCCATATACACAGAGATCTCCATCTTTCTGAGCACAGGGTTCTGAGACATTTGTGCATTAAGTCAAACTGAAGACATTGCTTTCAGGGAACCTGAAAGAAACACAGCTGAGGAAAGCCCCACCTTGCATCGTGGGCTGATCTGAAGCTGGGATTGTGGACCCCAGACTGTAACAAGAAGTGGTTTAGAAAAAGTAGAGCTCGTGTTTGTGCCCATCGGTTAAGAGGCTACGATTATTCAGAATAACTTCACGCTAAAGCAAAATTAGCAGGGGGCCCAGGGAGGCAGATTGAACAGTGACCGGTGCCGAGTCCCTGTTAGCCCCGTGTGCCACGTGCTCCGTCCGTCACGGTGCACCTTGGGTGGCACAGGACGCTGTGACCCATCCAAGCCCTGCGTGTAATAAACTTTATTCCCACCTCCTCTCATCTCCCCCAGGGACTTGCCATTAAACCGACACGTCTCACCTCACCCCTCGTGTCCCCCCAGCGACCTCCGCATCCGTCTGCCTTCCTCAGCCTCCACCCACTCCCCACACGGTCGCCCTCTTTCCTTTGTTCCCAGAACACGAAGGAGATTTTCCTGCTCCTTTCTGGCCTCTCTGTTCCCTTGGTTCCAGGGGGAGCTCCTCACACCTTGACCTTGGGTCTTCTCGCTCCGTCCTCCCTCCTTCAGGTGGCGTGTTTCAGCTCTGCATCTCGATCCTTCTCTGGGCCACGACGGCAGCTTTCCCAGTGTCTGTATTTGTTTCCTGCAATCATCTGCCCTCACAGTTAACACACCCTGGATGGCTAAAAACGACAGAAATTTATTGTCTCCCAGTTCAGGGGGCCAGGAATCCAAATCAGGGCTTGCCTGTGCCTGCCTCAGCTGCTGGTCGTCTCCAGGCTTTGGCTCCGGCCGCGTGCCTCCAGGCTCTGCCTCCGTCTTGTAGCCTTCCTCCCTGTGCCTCCAGATTCCCTTCCCCTTGTAAGGACACCAGTCCTTGGACTTAATCCCTCTCAACCTCTGCAGTTCAGTATAATGTCATCTTAACCCGGTGACACCTGCCAAGACCCTATTTCCAGATGACTTCACAGGTCTTGGGGTTCAGACTTGAACATGGTACTGTGGAGGGCACGGCTCAGCCACAACAGTCATGCCCTGCATACTTTCCCCCCCCGAAATAGAATATAAGAAAGTATCAGAATTTACTGAAGGTTATGTACAGTTAAGTGTTACTGCATAGAACAGTCGTACACAGCTGGGACTGTGGACCCCGGACTGTATGTGTGCTGGTTAGTAAAGTAAAACATATTTCTTATTTCAAAAATATTTTGAAACTTAAACTTTAAAAAGCTGCCTCTGTGACCTTTGTTCACACCGCATCCCCTCGGTCTCTTAAAGGGAGGGAGCAGGTTGACTGTCCTCTAGCCACACATCCTCCTTTGGTCTGTATACTGACCTGCCCCTTCCCTACCGTGGGGCCTTTGCACCTGCTCGTCCGTCTGCCCGGAATGCTCTTCCTTTCCTTCTGCCTGGATTTTCCTAAAGAGCCATGATCACAGCCTTCACAGAACTATTGTATGTACTTAAGTGTGTGTGTAGTGTGATTATTTGTTTAATGTCCATCTCTGCTACCATGCTAATAGCCCCCCAAGGTCTGTGGGGGGCTATATTAACATTCCCATAATAGTTATATTAACTATTCCCATAATAGTTCTGCTCTTGGCCTCTAGTGAGTGTTCAGGAATTAATGAATCAGTGAGTAACATTCCCCGAATGAATCAATGTAAATGGCCATTGTAACCATGAGGGGGTCGCTGTGATGAGGCCTAGTCTGAGCTTTTAAAGGAAGCACTGAGGCTAGCTAGGTATAAGGACATGCAAGGACGTCATCGCTCTCATTCTCAAAAACTCCTGGGCGATGGACATCATATATCATTACCCCAGTACTACAGATGAGGAGACTGAGGGTCAGAGTGGCCAGGTAACTAACCCAACTAGATTTGGGCTCATGTCAAGCCTTATCCCCAGGCCTGGGCTCTCTGTGGGGGACATGGGTTTTCTACCTCTTGGGGTGAAGGTTCATGAAACCAGGTGCTGAGATAAGGCCCCAGAGAGCAGATTCCTGCTATTTTAGCTCTGAATTACAGGCCTGGGTGTGGGATCCTGTATGTGCTTGGGCTGTGGGAAGCTTGCCTCCTTGGGGGTCTCTTGGCGGCTTGCAGGTGCCCTCGGAGTGTGGGCGGGTGCGGTGGGCAGGATGTGATGGGAAGCGCCAGGCGACTCCAGCTTCCTGCTGGATAGCTTTGTGGGGTCAGGCACGGTGGTTCCCCCCTTGGGAATCTCTACTTCCTCAGTGGAAGGAGCTGCCATGGCGGCTTCTCTCTGCTCATTTAGCAGTGTTGTCGCTAGAGTCAGCACCGTGCTCTGCCTGCACAGAGGTCCGGACTTGCCAGGCCTTGAGATTCGTGTCGTGGGCAGAGCATTGGCCCGGAGTCTGAAGACTTAGGTTCGCTTTCTTCTCTCCTTGCGTGCGAGTCAGCCAGTCCTTTGGCTTCTCCCTCCGGGACCAGTTCGGTTCCCTCAAGTGTCAGTTGTCAGAGCTGAACTGGGCTCTGCTCTGTAAGGCGGCCAGCAGCCTTGGGAGCCTGTGGCCGGGTAAGAAGCATGGGCCCCCAGTCCCCATCCCTGCGGCTCTCTCCTCCCCAGGAGGAAGGTATGAACGGTTCGGGAATCTCTCTTGAGTTCTGGCGGCAGCTGTAACCATCTTGGGGGATTACGCTGAGACGTGCATAGATTCATCAAAGCTGCCTCCTTATAAAAACTACAGAAAAGATCCGTCTCTCTGCCAGAGAGTCAGTCCTGCCCCTCACCTTCTAGCCCCTTGCTCCCCTCGTTACCTTAGTTCTGGCTCCAAGCACCTTTGTCTTATTTGAGTATGAAAACGGCATTTTTAGCCCCTTGCTACAGCAGGCCTGACTCCAGCGAGGGCTGTGTTTTCGGATCTTTGCTCATCCCCTGTCCTCAAATACATGCCTGTGAGGGCATGTCATTTTCTGCAGCCAGGACAGAATAGCGTCGCTGGGAAATAGGCCTCGGACCTCTGGATGCATCTCACCCTCTGTCAGCCCCGCAAGGAGAGGGGCCTCCTGGCCTCCAGGTGTGGGGAAATGACACATCACTGCAGGACAGCGGACGTGCGGTCACTCCGGAATGACCCAGACTGCCCAGCGCTTTAGCCATCCTTCTTTTGTGAGAGAGATTGTTCTAGGATGAGAAGGAATCGCCTGACTGTCGGAAGAGTATTTAAAGCTTGAGTCAGTCCGTGGCAGGCCGACCACCTTGCACCCCCTCCCGTTGGGGGGCAGGCAGGGGCCTCCGGCCAGCTCAGTGTGCTGGGACCTGAACACATGCTGGCAGGCCCTGGGGGTTCCGGGCTGTGACGGGGAGCTCCCACAGGCGCAGCAGATGCCTGCTCTCCTGAGACGCGACTCGGCCAGCCGCAAGACTGTACCAGCACCAGGGCTGAGTGTGAGCGTGGCTCTGTGCTCCCCGTGGATGCCGGGAGCACGCCCTGTACCTCTCCCAGTCAGGGCTGCCGCGGCTGCTGGGGCCCTTCTGTCATTTGTGCAGGATCCAAATGAGAATCGCCAAACTGGACCCCCAAGCCCAGGAAGGGTGTGCAACTAAAGAGGGCTTCAATCATATGGACCGTGGGCGATATGGGGTTAGACATTGGAGCCTGCTCTCCTGTCACCCACGGGCTTGGTCTAGTAGCTTTGTGGCCAGTGGACAGGCATCCCCTCCCTGTGGCACTGGTGATGGGTGCATTCCCCAGATCCCCCCTCTCACTCACCGAAGCGGCCCACATCAGCACTGGCCTGCTTCTCAGGCTGGGCTGGAAGGTAACTCGTTTAGCCCCGAGGAGGAGCTTGCCTGCACAGGAAGGGGCTGACGCTCCCAGGTCAGTTTCTCTGTCGGTCTGCAGCCCTCTCCTGCTGAAAGTAAAAGTGACAGCCAGGTGCTTAGGGCCCTGGAGACTTCCCTATGGTGTCAGACCCCGATGGTTGTTGGTTGACCAGGAGGCTCTTTGCCTTGAGAGCCCCACCAGGTCATCTGTAAGCACCGCTTCCCTTCCCACATGAACTGACGTGAGGACAAGCAGAGCAGCTTGATGACCCAGCTGCTAAGCTGCAATCCTATATGATAATTGTGCAAATTATTATTTTTAATATAATCAGTTTATTCCTTAGACAACAAAGGAAAAAGTAAAATTGCTCACAAACTAATAAACGTTTATCTTCTGAAGCATCAAATTCTGTTTACTCATGAAACACATACCTCCTCTGCTGGCCCTGGGCGGGAGGGGAGGAAAATTAACATTTATTTTCCCAGATAAAAACAGGGAAATATTTGTTGCCATATTTCGGTGCAGAGCCCTTCCTTACATTGAAAATGCTAAAGAAGGATGGGAGATACTTGGAAGAGGTCTTTCTCTGCTCTGATTGTCCACTCCAAGGCTTAATTTTAACATGCGAAAGCTGTTTCTGTGAGCGGGCTGGAGGGTATCATTTGGTGCCCACAGCACGCTCTGGAAACAAGCTCCCCCTCAGGCCAGGGACCCAGGGCCTCCTCCTCCTGCGGTTGAGACTGAAGAAGGAAAATACTGTCTTTGCCTTCCACCACCTGGCCCAGGTTCCCGCAGGGTGGAGGTTGGGGAGTTGTTACATGATCTGCCCTGATGGGATGATGGGTAGGTGAGACTCCCTCGGCTGTATTCTTCCTCCTTCAGTTCCCTTTAGTGGCAAGAGAAGCTTTGATACGCCCTTTGTTTCTGTGCCCGGGGACTTCGCTTGCACTTAAAAATAATCTAAGTCAGATTTCCAAATGCTCTAAAGAGTGACTCAACATTTCTCCTGTCCTCGGTTCCCAGGTATGGAGATATGAGGAGGCAGATTGGCTTCGAAATCAGAGACATGTGGTACAACCTTGGTGAGTAGCTGGGATTTCTGGGGGATCGTGGTGACTCCCCTGAAACTGTGGTGGGTGGCGACATCGGCCCTGGCCATCAGTACCGGGGCATTTTGAAAATCTGAATTGCTTCTCTTCCTCAGAGAGTGATTGCTACTTTTGCAATAGTTGTTTTTTTTATAAATAAGAGGTAGAAAGAAAATCTGATTGGTGGGGCAAATAGAAAAATCAGTAGAGTGCCCCCTTATGTCAGGTGAACACAGCGCTGCCTTGAAATTTCTTTACTTCTGGGCATCACTAACATTTCCCCAGCTTCAGGCATCAGTCACAGCGGGTGTTCAAGGCCCACTGCTTATTGTATTCAGTTTATCACATTCTACCCTCAAAGGGTTGTTGTTTGTTTGTTTTCCGGCCTATTCAAAACTGGACCGGGTCTATAGGTACACTGCCACCAGGTGGTGGTAGTAGAACTGCTTGCACACTGAAAACACGCCAGGGGCTTCATGTGTGAAGATGAGAAATTAGCGTAGGTGTTCATTACTACAAACTTCCCTCTTATTACTGCGTTTGCTGCATCTCAGGCATTTGGGTAGATTTTGATTTCATTTTCCTTTGTCTCAAGATATTTTCTGATTTCCCATTTGATGTCCTTGATCCATTGGTTTTTAGGAACAGGCTTTTTCATTTCCTCTACTTGTGAATTTTCCACTTTTCCTTCTGTTTTTGATTTCTGATTTCATTCCGTTGTCACTGGAAAAGATACTTGGTATGATTCCAGTCTCCTTAAACTTGTTAAGAATTGTTTTATGACCCAAGATGTGACCTATCTGAGGGATGCTCCCTGTGCCCTTGAGGAAACTGTTATTCTGTTGCTGCTGAGTGGAATGTTCTAGGTGTCTCTTAGGTCCATTTGGTCCATAATGTTGCCGTGATCGGTAAATAAAAACAACCTAACTTTCCACCTCGAGGAACTAGAGAAAGCACAAAGCCTAAAGTCAGCAAAGGGAAGAAAATAATAAAGATTAGAGTAGAAATAAATGAAATCAAGAATGAAAAAACAGAAAAAAATTAATACAACTGGAGTTCGGTTTTTGAAAAGATAAATAAAATCAACTAACCTTTAGCTAGATTAACTAGGAACAGCAGATGTAGGGAAATAAAATCAGAAATGGAAGCAGAACTGTTACAGCCGATACCACAGAAGTAAAAAGGACCAAAGAGGCTACTATGAATAATTATATGTCAACCAACTTTGAAGTAATGGACAAATTCCTAGAAAGATGCAGCCTACCAAGACTGGATTATTAAGAGATGGAAAATCTGAACAGACAGATAACAAGTAATCAGCCATTGAAAACTTCCCAACAAAGAAAAGCCCAGGACCAGATAGCTTCAGTGATGAATTCTACCCAACATTTAAAGAATTAATGCCAATCCTTCTCAGACTCTTCCAAAACATCGAAGAGAAGGGAAACACTTCCAAATTCATTTTCTGAGGCAAGCTTTACCCTGATACCGAAACCCATTAAAAAACACTGCAAGAAAAGAAAATTATAGGCCACTGCCTCTGATGAGCATAGTCATAAAATCCACAAGAAAATACTAGCAAACTAAATTCAGCAGCACATCAATGGGATCATACCCCATGATCAAGTGGGATTTATCCCTGGGGTACAAGGATGCTTCCACATACACAAGTTAACAAAAGTGATGCACTACATCAACAGATTGAAGTATGAAAGTCATATGATTATTTCATTAGATACAGAAAAAGTATTTGATGAAATTTAATACCCTTTCATGTTAGAAACTCAACAAACGAGGTGTAGAAGTAATGTACCTTAACATGACAAAGGTCACATATGAGAAGCCCACAGTTAAGATACTCAGGGGCAAAGAACTGGAAGCTTTTTCTGTAAGATCTGGAACACTCTCTCATTCCTATTCAGCGTAGTGCCAGAAGTCCCAGCCAGAGCTGTTAGGCAAGAAAAAGCAATGAAAGCCATTGAGATCACAAAGGAAGAAGTGAAATTACCTGTTTGCAGAAGGCATGATCTTTTATATGGAGAACTCTAAAGACTCCATAAAAAATGCTATTAGAACTAACAGATTAAAAAAACTTATAGGATACAAAATGAACATAGAAAAACCAGTTGCATATCTATACACTAACAACTATCTGAAAAGGAAATTAAGAAAATAATCCCATTTCCAATAGCGTCAAAATGAATAAAATACTTAAAGTAAACTTAAAACAAGGAGGTGAAAGACCTAAACAGTGAAAGGTATAGAACGTGGATGACAGAAATGAAGGAAGAAACAAATAAATATAAAGACATCTCATCTTCGTAGATTGGAAGACTTGATAGTGTAAAAATGTCCATATTACCCGAAGCAGTCTGTAGGGACAGGTGCTATCTCCATCAAAATTCCAATAGTATTTTCATAGACATTGAGAAGATGATTCTAAAATTCGTATGGAACCACAAAAGACCCTAAGTTGCCAAAGCAATCCTGACAAAAACAAAAGTGGAGGCACCATACTTCCTGACTTCAAAATATATTACAAAGCTACAGGAATCAAAACACTGTGGTACTGTCAGAAGGGCAGACATAGAGACCAGTGGAACAGAATGGAGAGCTCAGACATAAACCTGCACATAACAGTCCACTGATCTTGGACAAAAGAACCAAGAAATACACAATGGGAAAAGGATTACCACTTTAATAAACGGTGTTGGGAAAACTGGATATCCACATGCAAAAGAATGAAACCGGACCCTTGTCTAACATCATACCCCAAAACCAATGGGCTAAAGACTTAAACTAAGACTCCTAAACCTCAAAACTCTAAAAGAAAAGCTTCTTGATACTAGTCTTGGCGATGATTTCTTGTAAATGACAGCAAAAGCACAGGCAACAAAAGGAAAAATAGAAAAGTAGGACTACGTCAAACTAAAAAGCTCCTGCACAGTAAAGAAAATGATCAACAAAATGAAAGACATCCCGTGGAATGAGAGAAGACATTTGCAAACCATGTATCTGCCAAAGGGTTAATTTCCAAAATGTATTCGGAAATCCTACAACTCAATAGCAAAGAAACCCACCAATGAAAAAAACGGAAAAAGGACTTGAAGTTTCTCCAAGGAAGAAATGCAAATGACCAGTAGGTTTATGAAAAGATCTTCAATGTCACTGACCACCATCCAGGAAATGCAAATCAAAACCCCAGTGAGAGGGTCCCGCACACCTGTTAGGATGGCTATTATGAAAAAAGCAAAAGATAACAAGTGGCAGCCAGGGTGTGCAGAAGTTTGAACACTTGCACAGGGTTGGTGGGAATGTGGAAAACAGCATGGAGGTTTCTCAAAAAGTTAAAAACAGGACTACCACATGCTCCAGCCATCTCCCTTCTGGGGGTACATCCAGATTTAATTGAAATCAGGATCTTGATGAGGTATTGCAGCATTATTCACAAGAGCCAAGAATTGGAAAAAACCTGAAAGCCCATTGTTGGATGAATAGGTAAAGAAAACGTGGTATGTGTATATCCAGTGGATTATTCCACTTTATTTTTTTAGTAAAAAGGAAATCTTGCCAAAAACAAAAACATCCCACTTATATGAGGTTTTCAAAGAGTCATATTCTTAGAAGCTGAGAGCAGAATGGTGGTTGGGAGGGGAGGGGGAGGGGGGGCAGGGAATGGGGAGGCATTGGTCAAAGGGTACAAACTTTCAGTTATGCAAGACGGATAAGTTCCAGAGATCTGCCATACAACACAACACCCAAAGTTAACAATACTGTGTCCTACATTTAAAAATGTGTTAAGAGGGTAGGTCACATCTTAGTGATTACCTTCTTACATGGATTAGCAATAAAGAAAAAAAAGAATATAATTAATAAAATAACTTTTAAAAGATTTATTTACTCATTTGAGAGAGAAGGAATAAGCCGGAGAGCATGAACAGGGGAGGGTCCCAGAGAGAGGGAGAACTCTCTTTTCTGACCCTCCCCTGTTCATGCTCTCTGGCTTGGGCGCTGAGCAGGGAGCCTAAAGCAGGGCTCGATCCCAGTTCCCCAGGATCACGACCTGAGCTGAAGGCAGACGCCTCACAACTGAGCCACCCGGGCGCCCGAATAAAATTTTATTAATTAAAATAACATGGAATTCTGTATTAAAATATTGGTCACTTTGCCATGTAATTCTGTTAGGTAAGCTCCTTAAAGGAATAAAGAACTGATCAGTGGGCGTCCTGTCACCATCTCCAATGGGTCCTCGATGAACCCGCCTCTCCCCTCGCGGAGATGAAACTCTTCCCAGCGCAGGTTCTCCACTGTCAGCTCGGGGCGGGGGCGTCCGGGCGCCTTTCTTCAGCCTCGTGGCGGGTCCTGAGCAAGACTTCCGTGGCGTTTCCTGAGCAAAATGTTTGTTTTGTTTACACTGGCCCACACGAACCCCGAAGCGACCACAGAGGGCCTCCCCTCCCCCTCCCCAGTGACTGTCCTCCTCTCCAAGGAGGCAGGTATCTCTCCACTTCTCCCTCTACTTACCCAAAGCACCCGGATTGAACTTGTTTCCCTGAGACTAGAGCAACTCAGTTGGGTCCCACCCTGCTCGATTCTTCATAGATTCCGGCCATCTGTGTCGTGGCTAGAGACCTTGGCTAGAGAGACGCACTGATGTCTCTGTTCCTTGGGACGAATGAAACAGGGTGATAAAAACAGAATATGGTTTCCCTGAAGGTGGGAGCTGGACTCCATCGCCCTCCCGAGGTCCCTTTGAGCAGACAGGGGACGGGGTTCGGGGGCCTCGCCTGCAGCCCCACTTTGCAGTCAGCAAGTTCCCGGCCCCTCGTTTTCAGCCCGAGCCGCACTCCCTCACAGCGGCTTCCTGGCTCATTCTTCCTGAGTTCCCGGATATGGGCAAGTGTGCGAAGGCAGGCCCTATCACTGCTGTAGGGAAAGTCAGAATTTCCTGATATCCTTTGCCCACCTGTTTATATGAAGGATGGAGTCATTTTCAAATGCGTGTTACACGGAAAACAAATGCAGAAGGCCTTGGGCAAAACTACTGTAAGATACTGTATGGGTGGTGCTAATAACAAGAGAAATTAAGAAGGGTGCTTGAAGGTGCCCTGGGTTCTCAGGAGTCAAAATCCAGCTCAGAAGTTCCCAGGTTGGGGGGCGCCTGGGGGGCTCAGTTGTTAAGGGTCTGCCTGCAGTTCAGGGCATGATCCCGGAGACCTGGGATCGAGCCCCGCATCGGGCTCCTGCTCAGCAAGAAGCCTGCTTCTCCCTCTCTCAGTCCCTCTGCTTGTGTTCCCTCTCTGGCTGTGTTTCTCTCTGTCAAATAAATAAAATCTTTAAAAAAAAAAAAAAGAAGAAGAAGAAGAAGAAGTTCCCAGGTTGGAAAGGCTCTGTCTGCTCACTCTCTCCAGCGGCGAGGAACCTGCAGTTGGCTTGCTGTTGGGGGCTTAGGCACTTAAGGACCGCTTAAGAAAACTCTGCTGGGTCTTTGGAAGGGACTTTCCCACAGCAGCTTAACTGCCCGGAATCTGAGTTATGACTCCGGGCTGTCGCAGGGCTTCCTGCATCTCCCACGCTGATCTTTCCCAGTGCTACCCTCCCCACCCCTCCCACCCCTGCTTGGGGAGAGAGGCAGGGACCCCCGGCTCCAAGTGAAGGACTTGCATCCTACTGGAGATTTCTTCCTACCTTGCCTCTGCCTGGCTGTGTGGCCTCCCCCATGACCCAGTCTTTCTGGGCTCCATGATTTTCAGGCTGTAAGATAGAGAGGTTGGACCGAAGTTTTCAAGAGCCTTCCAATCCTGACGCTCCATAATTCTTTATACATATGATGATCTCAGTAATCAAATGCCAAGACTTCTGGAACAGAGAGGAGAGCCATTCATGATTCATTTTAATTGATCGTGCTCTGACAGATGCATTCGTCATTTGCCCTGGGAGGCCAGTCACTGCAGAGCTCACGCCAGCAAGGAACCAAATACAACCCCGTAGAGAGCACAGGCTTGTCCAGAGCGTTTCATGGAGGGAATTGCAGTCTGCTGGCCGGGAGGGAATCCAGGGCTTTTCTAGCTGCCAGCAGCCCCCGGGCAGGCCTCCGGGCCACCTCTCACACGCTGTCCCAAGGGCGCGGCAACACCTTCATGGGAATGGTTCAGTTTCCTTTCTCAAGTACACACTAACACACTGTGAGTTGTGTGTTTTCCCCCAAAGGAGAATATATAGTATGATTTCAAATGACAGTGCTGCATTCTGAAGTGGATTGATATCTTCTCTATCGTTACAGATAACTAGAAACATCCACCCACACAGATATTCACACTGATGATTAACGTACGGAAATGCTATTTTCTTGGGGCTTGGGGGGCTCAGTTGGTGAAGCATTTGCCTTCAGCTCAGGTCAGGATCCCGGGGTCCTGGGATCGAGTCCCGCATGGGGCTCTCTGCTTCTCCCTCTGCCCCTCCCCCTGCTCGTGTGCACTAGCATTCCCTCTCTCTCTCACAAAAATAAATGAAAAAATCTTTAAACAAAACAACAAAAAAAGGAAAAAAATAAAGAAGCTGCCTTTTTCTTGCTTGATAAATAGTTTTTGCTTCATCTCTGCCCACCCTGGCCCCTTGGTGCCCCCCCAGGACCCCGCCCTCCTCTGGAGGGTCACTGAAGGGTCCCTGGCTGGTATGGAAGGAGACTCCAGAACTGAGCTCAAGCCATGACTGGCCTGACTGACTGGTGGACACACCTGCCTTTCCGGCTTTTCTTTCCTCCTGTAAAAATTATGTTCGTGGTCACCTCCTAGTCCCTGAGACTGACCGCCACTGACAGCTGACCCCATCTCCATGGTTGTCGTGAAGGAAGGTACGAAGGGCCCAGGGTAATGTGAGCGGCTTTGTGATGCCACCCTCAGGGCCTGGGGAAGTCTCGACCTTCTGAAGATACACCCTTAAGGGTAAATCAGATCTTTCAAGCTGTTTGGAACAGTTGGTTCCCTGGACATTATCTGTCATTTTGCTCCAAATAGGCTGAGTCAAGCGGGAGATCTTCGATTTGCAAGGTTAAGGATGCAGTTAGGCGAGCAAATGTCCCATTGCATCCTGGCAGGTGCTGATTTGAATTAGGTGGTGAATGCTTCAGATCTGTGTTCTGCTGCTTTTCAGCCGGAGAGGCGACCAAGAGGTCAAATATAAACCGTGACCTCGGTCAGTGAAGGGTCAGAATCTGGTAAGAGCAAGAAATAACCACCAACCAACATGATTGGGTTCCTTGCTTATAAAATAATTATGTTATTTTTTGAAAATTAAAAACATAATGAAAAGTATCAGGTGCCCAAAGGATCTGCCTTGAGCAGCCCCTCAAAAGAGCTAAGAATGGCTCCATGGGGTCACCTCAGGCCGCCTGCCTCGTTCCTACTGCCAATCTCAGGTGTTGGAGCCTGCCCTGAGTGTCACTGCCAAGGCCCCCGCTCTAGAAGTTTGTGACAGCACATCTCAATTCCCCAGAATGTACACAACCTATTTTCTACATGGCTTTTTTTTTTTTTTCTTTTTAAATGGGGTCAGGTTTGGGAACATAGTGGCAGGTTGATCCAGCCAGCTCTGCCAACAAAATAAAAATGGAAGTCAGGTATATTTATTATCCTATGATTAGTTGCCTATTATTCGAGCAGGCCTCGAGCCTGCCTTAAGGGTCCCAAATAGCAGAAGCAAAACCAGCGGATCACTGAAGTAGTGATTAGTAAAGGTTTATTGTGCACAGACCAAGAAGACAACCAGCAGGCCTAGAGCACTGAGGCCAGTAACATGGGAGGGAGCTCAGAGGTGTATCATTAGGAAGGAGCTTCTGTCTTGAGAAAGCAGGGACTGTTTATTGGTTTTAGTATTGGTGACTGGTTCTAATTTTACAATTCTCTTAAATGAGGGGAAACTGTTTAGTGGTTAACTCATATCAGTCTTTGGGAAATGTTTCTGTTTTTTGCTTTGTTTTTTGCTCAGGATTTCCAGAGGCAGAAGCAAGACGTGCCTCGGGTCAAGTTAGCCTTGCAAACATAAGCTCAATGAAGCTTTGCTTGTAGGGCTGAACTGGTTTTGTCTGCTCAGAGAATTTTCAGTGCTGCTCTCCATTTGTTTTTTATTTCAACAAGCCGGAGGCTCCACGAGACTATTTCTTCCTGAGTCTTTGTAATCACATGTGCAGTACATTGAGAGGAGTGTCTCGGATCTCCCCTCCAAGCAGAGCTTCAGAGGAAGGACTCTGGGGTCTCTTCTGCTCAATTTAATGCAAGTGCGAGCACGGCATCGCCCCACGGGACAGAGCAGCATGCTTTCCCCTCCCAAACCTGTCACAGTTTGAGTCCGAAAGGAGAAATCAAAAGCACACTCTCTCCCAAAAAAGCAGGGGGCAGGGGGAATGTGCTTCTTTCCCGAGCTCTTCAGTTATTTATCAAAGCGCGCGGGGGGAAGCAGCGGCCAGAGCACCTGCTCCCACCTTGGGCTGCGCGGCCTCCGCTTCCGTTTTGTTTATTATGTGTGGCAGGCCAGCCGGCAGGCGAGTCCCACCAGATCCAACGTGCCCACGGCAAGATCTTTACCTGCTGGGTTTGGTCTGGGATAGTTTTCATCGGGGGGGTGGGGGGAGGTGAGAGGGGTGGTCCCTTCGTGGATGATTCTAGGGACTGGACATATTACACATTTTCATTAAAACCCACATAGAAGACCCCCTCCGTGTGCCTGGATGATGGACATTTTTGCTCGGTCTACTTGTGTGCACATGGAGATTTTCCTGGGTAAAACTGGGTTTACTGTCCCAGATTTTTGGACCCTTGTGATTGTGGAAATCATCCAAACACCCAGGGAGCGGCTCCTGATGGATGAGAACTTGCCTCCCCGGAGAGAGCATGGCCCAGTGACCGGAGGGGATGGGACAGCTCCATGTTTTGTAACTAGAAGAAAGACTCGGTGGGTTTTAAAGATTTCAGGATTTGTAATTAGGAGATTGGCAAGGTGACTGGAGGTAAAACGTTCTTATGGTGACCTGATGATTAGCTTGTTCTTCCTTTGTCTCAAAAGGGAAAAAAAAAAGTGTATCCTCTTTTTCTTGAAGTCTGCGCTGGAAGTCACCTTGATCGTCATTGATTTCAAACCTGAGTTCATCATTAAATTTGAGCAAGATATGCTCCAGGGGAAATCCATAATGCAAATGCCAAAAAAATAAAAAAATAAAAAGGAAAAGAAAAAAGGGAAAACATGAAAGTAAAGTTGATTTCTGGAGAGCACCCAGGCCTTGCTCCCTTGAGGAGCATTTATTTGCAGAGGTTAAATCCCCAGGGTTATCCTTGTAGGTAGAGCTCAGCACTGGCCCTGGCCACATTCCCGTACTAAGGGGAAGGAAGGTCGATAATCGAAGGTGAGAAAACCGTCCTTCTTATAACCTGTTTCTCCAGTCCTTGCATTTACGACCACTTATTCCTGCCATTTTTAAATTTCCTCCCACCCTGGGGTGGTAAAAGCTGTCAGTGACAGACCAAGCCCTCCATGACACTCAAATCGTATTGATGAATGACTTGGTGTCACTGTCATCTGTTTTCTGAAACATTGGCTCTGACATCTTTTAGGCATAATACAAGACAAGTGTCACCTGCGAGACTGAATATAATAGCATTTTTAAGAGAAGGCTTTGCTCCAGTTACGTGCCTATCAGAGACATTAAGCACTTGGGGAAGTGAAGAGAATCCCGTTTTTATAGCCTTAGTCAAAATACTACATATTTAGTAAAAGTTGAAAATCAGATTTTCATTTTATTCAGATTCCTTATTGAAGGTTACATTTTGCATATGTCCACCTAATATACATTTTAGAAATCGATTACTTTAGGTTTATTAGGAAGGTTATGTACTTTGTTGTTAAGTGTGGTTATTTATAAAAATTTATAACTTATTTATAATAGCCACATATGTTTTATGGCTCTCTTTACAGAAATCCTTATTAACTGAATAATAATAATAAAACTAAATTCTTTTTTTTTAATTAATTTATTTTTTTTTTATTGTTACTAAATTTTTTTTTCCAGTGTTCCAAGATTCATTCCCCATTCCCCACACCCAGTGCTCCATGCTTTAGGTGTCCCCAGTACCCACCACCAGGCTCTCCCATCCCTCCACCCCCCTCCCTCCAAGTCCCTCAGTTTGTTTCTGTGTCCAAAGTCTCTGTTGTTTCGTAACACTGAATTCTTTAGAGGATCTATTTTCTGGTTGTACAGAAAGATGAGTAAGATTGATTAACTTTGGATAAATTACTAGTGTTAATAACAAAATGTCAAATGAGATACTGAGTATTCTGTCTCCTAGCCCTGCCCTAGAGCTTTGCTCATGTCCCTGATTTAGGTGATAAAATTATCTATTTGTGAAATAACATTTATCTTACAGAACAGGTACGTCATGACTACAGGTCTTATATTGGATAGATACTTTCATAGTAGCTTCCCTTACAACAGTTCAGATATAGCCCCATTTCTTTTTTTATTTTATTTTTTAAGATTTTGTTTATTTATGTATTTATTTGAGAGAGAGAGAGAGAGAGAGAAGGAGAAAAAGAGAGAGCAGGGGAGGAGAAGAGGAAGAAGGACAAGCAGACTCCATGCTGATTGCAGAGCCTGACGTGGGGCTTGATCTGAAATCTTGGACCCTGAGATCACAACCTGAGCTGAAATCAGGAGTCGGATACTTCACCAACTGAGCCACCCAGGCGCCCCTACAGTCCACTTCTTATGCATTCAGAATTCTGCCAGATGAGAAATGGATGCATGTCCCCAATATCCTAGCATTCAAAGTCACACTGATCTGTATTGTTCAGTTTGGTCCATTGAAGCTCATTTAAAATCCTTTTAAAAGAAAAAATTCTGAATAACGCCTTTCTGTATTTAAGGTCAGCACAAGATAAAGTTCATTCCAGAAATGGTCGGCCCGATATTAGAAATGACGCTGATTCCCGAGACAGAACTGCGCAAAGCCACCATCCCTATCTTCTTCGATATGATGCAGTGTGAATTCCATTCAACGAGAAGCTTCCAGATGGTAAGGACGTAGTAGGTGTGCGGTAAGTGGTTTGGGGAGAAGTCACACAGCCTGAAAACCTTGAAAAGGGCTTTTTAAGTGGCTCTGGAGGTAAAGGTATTGAACATAAAAAACCTAATTGCCTACAGTTTAAAAGAGAAAAACCCTAGGAGTTCTCTTCTTGAGGAAGCCTATCATCCTTTGCCCTTCTCTTTACGGAGAAATATTCCCAATTATTATTAGCTTTTACTTATTTTCATCTGGATTTACTGACACATTGAACCCTGGATGAAAGTCTCTTCCCCCTCTCCTTGGTACGTACCCTCGGAATGTTTAACCAGTTGTTACCACATTCTCTTAGACTGGCTGCTTTTTGCCAATGGTTATTTTCAAGTCAAAAGTCTTTTCTTTTCCTCTTTCACATGGGTCTTGGGCTTTTACCTGCACAGTGGAACTGATGAGAACTCCTCAAAGTCTGTGTAACATGCTCAGAACATAAGCTATAAATAAGACAGACAAAAATCTGAATATTTATGTTGAAGGATTAAATAAATCTCCTTCCCTGGATTCCATGAAAATAAGTATGGTGTTTACATGTTCACTGTTGGGTACACACTCATATGCATGGACGGACAATGGTTTTCTCCCCAGTGGGCTGCTGGGTTGGCCATGATGCTTTGCAGGAGGCATGAGAAGAGCCCAGATGGTAGTTGGTCCTCCACATTGAAAGCAACCTTTGCTTAAATATTATAATAATTCAAGTAAGTATCTATTTCACATAGATTTTTGAGGAATTTTAAGAAAAAATCCTATATTGGAAGGAAACCAAAACTGCATTAGAGTAGCGTGATTATAATGGGATCTAATATTTAAAGAGTAGATTTTTCATTCTCCCCTTTATACTTTTTAGTTCATAGATTGTGCATTGTTTGTAGATTTCCCCTGGACAGTCCTTGTTATTACGGCACGACAGTGGTAGCCATGAAGAGTAATTGTGGTATTTTCTAGAGCCAGGAACAGATACAAAGCTGAAAGAACCTCCGCTCTATGCAGTAACAGTTGAGTTTGCTCACTGACGTCAGGTAGACCATTACTCCCGGTACTATCTGGACCTCCAGCAAGTGACTGAACGTCCTTAGCCTTCAATTCAGAGCTGTAATGTTGGTACAGAATGGAATCTACTCCAAACAGATATGTGTAAGAAGTAGATGAAACAAAACTTGGAGGCTGCGCACCCGCTCGCCCACCTCCTTCCCTCCCGCTCTCGCTTCCTAAGCTTCTCACCTCCTTTCTTTGTTTCTCCCTTTCTTTATTTGCACAGGGCAAGAGGGCTTCCTTACACTTATTTATAAAATTAAAGAGGTTGTTTCAAAAGGACAGCTACTTGTATTCGTCTGGTTTACAATCAGTTTTTGTACACGTGTAATATAGTGTAAATATTGTCCAAGTTTGGGGAGTTCTTTTGTTTGGCAGTCTGTCACACACATCTTTCTTGATTACAGCATAGTAACCGTGATTTTTATGATGACATAACATTTCACAAAATGAGAGGGGTAATCTTCTCTTACCCATCCCTTTCACTGAGCATTTAGGTGGTTTGCACATTCTCACTACTGTGACTATATGTGCAGCGAACACATGCGTGCATACGGCTTGACTTTCTTTTGAAAGTTTTCCTGGTATGCATTCTCAAAAATGGAGTTGCCGATTCAATATTTTTATAACCAGTTTTTTTTATGTTGTTGCCATAAGGTCGACCCATTGCCACTGGCACTGAATCATGGTTCCATCTCATTGCCAACTCACCAGAACTAGGATTCGGAGTTTAAAATGCCCTTTCCTGGATTAAAAATACATCTGACTTTTTGAATTTTAAATAAATCAGGCCCCCAGAGAAGGACCTTATGAAAAAATGTTATTAAAAAATGAGATAGGAACACCTGGACGGCTCAGTCTGTTAAGCATCCAACTCTGAATTTCAGCTCGAGTGATGCTCTCGGGGTTGTGAAACTGACCCCCGTGTTGGGCTTCACTCTCAGTGAGGAGCCTGCTGGCGAGTCTCTCTCTCTCTCTCTTTCCCTTTCTCTCTGCCCCCCAGTCCCACCCCCAGCCCATGCTCTCTCTCTCTCTCTCTCTCTCTCTCTGTCTCTCAAATAAATAAATAAATATTATTTAAAAAAAGAATCAGGTAAAGGAGAGAATGTATTTGTATGAATAAGTGGCATGAGCCCAGGAAACTCAGATCAAAGGCCTTTAAAATACTGTCATTTCTCATTCTTTGAGGCCAACTTTGGGTCAGAATAAGGTCAAGAGCGTGAATGAGAATTTGGCTTCTGAGTTGTTCCTCTTCTTCCTTCCATTCTTGTGGTTCCTATTCCTGCAGCTCTAAAACATCTCACACAGTCGTCTGTGGAAGTGCTTCGTTTTCTCCAAGTTGCAGGGTCTCTAGTTTATCAATGAAGGGCACAAAGTTGATGAAGGAGAGTCATCGTGCTTCTGCCTTCGTTCTCAATGCTGCCCCTGGTGGTGGGTTCAAAAGCTGTCTAATATCAGGAGAAAACCAAACTGAATAATACCAAGAAGTAGTTATGCACATTTAATTCTATTAAACAAACAGCTTCACGTCCCTAGAACATGTCTCACTTGGATATATGTGAATAAAAGCATAACCATGAAGGCATAGGTCCCCCAAAACCTCCGTCAGGCTAAGCACAGTCTGCTATTTGGATTTTTTGGTGAGTGATCATTGACGATCTGTTTGTCTCTTTTGCCATCTACTTGCACCTTCAAAGACAAAGGGTAAGACACGCCAAAGGTTTTTAAAGGCAGAAAAACTAAAACTTGTGAGGGGGGAAAAAGAAAAAAGCCCTCTGCTCTCTTAATCTGTTTCTCTGAATTGGGAAAAAGAGCGGTCTCCACAGAATGTCACGTGGAATACCATCCTTCCTAGACCTGCTGCCCCCCTAATATCCCATTTTTGCCGGGCTCCTCATCATTTGGTTTGATGGGCACAGGCTACAACGGCCTCGTCTTTATTTGCTCTTCTGGCTTCCATGGTGGGTTGTGGCGACCTGTCCGTCCCTCCCCCATCTCATCTCCAGCTGCTTCTCTCGGGCCCCTGCCCAGGGCTCTTCTAGACCACAGCACGTGTCTCGACCTGCTCTGTCTTCTCTAACTCTTTCCTGTTCTCGGGTCAACTCTCGTCTCCTGCGGGTTCCTTCTCTTCCTGTGGCAGGAGGCATGCCCTCTGTCGTTGGTGGGGTGTCCGTGGGCGTGTGCACAGGACAGCAGGGCACCCCTGCCTGCCCCCCAGGGAGCCTCCAGGTTGGGGCTGGCTGGCTGCTGTTTAACTAATCCGCCACCAGTCCAATTACCTCACCTTATTAGTCGCATCAACAAGGGCTTAAATTGGCTTCACTTTCATAGCAGATGCACAGACCTAATGAAGTGCGCGGAAGACATTAGGGTTTTTCTATTTTACAAAGTACTCGTGTTTTGAACCTGTGTCATAGCTTATTTTTTTTAAAGTGCGCTGCAGCTTTCTGAGTGGGGCTGTGAGCATGCTGTTGTTGGTGAGATTATTTATTTTTTAAAGATTTTATTTATTTATTTGACAGAGATCACAAATAGGCAGAGAGGCAGGCAGAGAAAGAGGGGGAAGCAGGCTGCCCGCTGAGCAGAGAGCCCGATGCGGGGTTCGATCCTAGGATCCTAAGATCATGACCTGAGCCGAAGGCAGAGGCTTAACCCTCTGAGCCACACAGGCGCCCCTGAGATAAGGGTTCTGTCTGGAGAGCAGTGTGCTCTTCCCGCTGGCGTGGACAGCGAACCCACTGGATGCAGAAGAAGGACCTGCCATTTTACTCAAGGTTAAACTGCATCAAACCGTTATTGGAATTTCCAAAGCCTGTATTACCGATTTGCCTTTCTCCCGTTCCCCAGAGCTGCAGCTCCTGTGTCCTTCCACTGGGGTGGAGGGGCTCGTGTTAGAATGTTCTTACACGTACATTTCCCCAATAGTCTGTTTCTTTCCTCTTCTTCTGCAAGAAAAAGCATGACTCTTTATCCAAAAGAGGCGTGTCATTGTCCTCATCCTCGTGGTACCGCCCCTGCCTCTCCGGGCTCCAGGCTGTGGGGTCCGGAGGCACGGAGTTACCTTTCACATGCTCTGTCCTCCTGCGGGCCTGGGGACACACTTTCCAGTGCCTCGGGCAGCACCTTTTGTCCCCTTGATAGGGTTTGTGCTGGGCAGGCCCTACACGTGCTGAAGAAGCTCTGGGAAAGTCGGCTCACGGCAATCCCTGCTCTCCTGGTCCTTTCTAAATGTCTTTTCTGATGTAGATGCCACATCTTTTCTCCTCACTTGTCCCCTTCTGCTGATTCTCCCCTGCCCATTAGTCCTGGAGGATGCATGTTCTGGTCTGTCTCCTTGCCACTTGCCCATCCTCAAGTCATTCCAACAGTGTGTTCCCTGTGCCCCTTGCCCACCTGCCCCCAGCCTGACCCCAGTCCCGGAGTAGCAGGTTTACGCTTAAACCATGGACTTTGGGAAATGTTGACGTTTCTCAAAGGAGAGCTCCTACGTGGGAAGACTTGAGGATCTGCTCGGCTAGCGCATAGAGGTTTGGAGGCACCAGCATCGTAGTGCCCCTTACATCCTCCTTGTGTACCAGCTGAACCGGGCCTGAAGCTGACCTCTCCCCTGTGCCCCTCACACCCCCACCCTCAAATCAGTAACGCTCTTTTTTTTTTTTTTAAGGATTTT
>PITA01016340.1:0-16648 GCA_004023965.1 Spilogale gracilis
CAATCGCCAAACTGTGGAAAGAGCCAAGGTGCCCATCAACAGATGAATGGATAAAGAAGATGTGGTACATATATACAATGGAATACTATGCCTCCATCAGAAAGGATGAATATCCAACTTTTGTAGCAACATGGACTGGACTGGAAGAGATTATGCTGAGTGAAATAAGCCAAGAAGAGAAAGTCAAGTATCACATGGTGTCACTTACTTGCAGTGCATGAGGGGTAACCTGGAGGACAGTGGGAGAAGGAAAGTAAATGGGAACTAGGGTAATCCAGGGAGGGAAACGAAACAACAGAGACTTTGGACACAGAAACAAACTGAGGGACTTGGAGGGAGGGGGATGGAGGGATGGGAGAGCCTGATGGTGGGTACTGGGGACAACTAAAGTGTGGAGCACTGGGTGTGGGGAATGGGGAATGAATCTTGGAACACTGGAAAAAAACATTTAAGTAACAATAAAAAAAAAAGTTTACAACAAGAAAAAAAAAAAAAAGAAAAGGATGTGAGGAAAATTCCTGTAAATTATGAGGTAGTGTGGCATAGTTTGAAGAATGATATTGGGCTCACAGCAGGCACTGCTGAATGACAGTCCAGAAGCCAAAGTATAAAGTTGAATATTTCAAAAGAACAGACATACCTGGACAATTCTCAATTTCACTTCTCCAATCATAATCATAGATTACATGTGCAATGTATGTATGTCCTTAAAAAAATAAAATCATCACATGACTGCCATATTTAGCACAGACGCACCATTAAAAGGAGGATGGGAAGAACCTGGTAAAGTTGATGGTGGAGCGTGGGGAGGATGAGGCAGGAAATAACTGGCCAAATGGTGTGGACAAGAGGACTGAGGCTCTGTTACAGACACTGGAAAATAGATGTGAGTCTGCTTTCTAGATTCAGAAAAACTGTGTGGATTAAACTACTCTTGCTCAGTCGTGTTTGTGTCTGTTCTCCTTGACTGCCCATGATTCATGCAAAGGCAAAAAAATGCCCCAAAAGATGAATTACTATGATAATATTTGTAGTCAATACAACCAAGGGCTTCTTCATTTCAGATTTATTTTAACTTCACTCCACAAATCATACTGAAAACCTAAATGACTCAGACGATACTTTGAGTATGTTTTTCATGAGTGTCCTAAGGCTTACTATGGAAGATTATGCCAAAACTACTTTTTTTTTTTCTGCATGTGACTGGCACTAAAGTATATATTAGGATGAATAATTATGAATTTTATTCATTGGGACATATAACAGATTTGTACAAAACTCTAAATTGGAAAAGTTTATAGGATTAGTTGTTTTTTCTTTTTGGCACGAGCCATACATGGCTACATGAATTTTCCTCTTATGACTACTTGCTCAGAAAACATAAAGACTAAGAAAAAAAAAAAACATTCTAACCAAGTAAGAAAAGCATAGCCTGTTTATTTATGAAATAAAGGTACAGCCAGAGAGGATTTTTTTTTCCTAAATCTTCTGTACTAATTGGACTCTCAATTAAACCACACCCAATTTAGAACACAAACTCAGAGATAATATTTATTTCTGTTTCATTATAATTATTTGTTAGTACCCAAGCTAAGTGATAAATTCTTCTCTTCTTTTTGTCCCCAGCTTCCTCCTCTTCTTATATACATATTCATAAATTAAAAGGAAGGATTAATAAATACAAATGACCTTGTAATTTAAAGGTAGGTGTAGAAAGAAAGTCAAGTCATTTTATCCCCTACTCTTCACCTTTACACTGGGCACACTCCCACATACTGGGCACACTCCCACACACACTCCCATGCATGTACACTGTCACAAACACACAGCACACACACTAGGATGACTAAGAATTTGCCTAGGACAGACAGGATTCTCAGGACACAAGACTTTAACTGATAAAACTACAAATGTCTTGAGAAAACCAAAAATCATTTAGTTACCCTAACACACACATGTGACACACATATGAATTTTATTCTAATTTCAATTGCTTTAACCTGTTATAAATATGCAAAACCTACTTTATAGTTCATTGTCCCCACTCCTATACAGCACTGTATTGGAGGTTCTGGCCAATGCAATAAAGAAAGAAAAAGAAATGAAAGGAATACAGATTATAGAAAAAGAAAGCTGTCTCTCTTCATAGATGACATGATTGTCTATGCAAAAACTACCAAGGAATCTTTTGAGAAATGACTAGAGTAAGTGAGTTTAGTAAGATTATAGGATACAAAGTTAATATAATGAAAATCAGTTGTATTTTTATATGCTAGCAATGAACAAGTTGAAATACAAAAAAATAGCATAGCAGAAAACATAAAATATTAGAAATAAATCTAATAAAATATGTGTGAGAGCTATATATTAAAACTAAAAGAAGACTAAGTGAATGGAAATACTATGCTCATGTGTTAGAAAACTCTATATAGTCAGGATAATTCCACTCAAATTGGTCTATAGATTTAATGCAGTAGAAAACAAAGGAACAAGAATAACCAAAACAACTTGGAAAATAACAATGTTGGATGACGTACATTATCATATTTGTAGATTTAATGATATAAATTTATAGTAATGATGCCAGTGTAGCAATAGCAAAAGAAGAGACACACAGATCAGTGGAACAAAATAGAGTTCAAAAGTGACTCACACATCTGATCTTTAGCAGACGTGAAAGTAGCTTTTCAACAAATAATATAGGAAAAAAAATTGACATTCAGGGGCTCCTGGGTGGCTTAGGTTAAGCATCTGATCCTTGATTTTGGCTCAGGTCATGATCTCAAGGTGGTAAGCTGGAGCCCCAGGTCTGGCTCAGCATTGAACATGGATACTGCTTGGAATTCTCTCTCTTTCCTTCTGCCTCTCCCCCTGCTAGCTTGCTCTCTCCCTCTCTCTCACTCAAGAAAAGAAGAAAAAAAAGAAAAAATTGAACATTCATAGGTAAAAAGTAAACCAGAACACATACTATTTATAACATACAAAAGTTAACTCAAAATGAATCCTAGAACTAAAAGTAAAGCCTAAAACTAAAAATCCTGAAAGAAACATAGGACAAAATCTTTGTGACTCTTTGTTACACAAAGATATCTTACATACATTAACAAAATATAATACACAAAAGAAAAGATCAATAAATTGGACCCCATGAAATTTAAAACTTCTGCTCTTCAAAAGACGTCAATAAGGAAAATGAAACGACAAACCACACACTGAGATAAAATATTTGTGAAGCACACAGTTGATAAAGGGCTTATTTCCAGAATATATAAAGAATTTCCAAACTTTAATAATAACAAATAGGCAACCCAATTTTTAAAAATAAGCAAAGATATGAAGATACTTTGTCAAACAAGAAATGTAAATGGCAAAAATATGAAAAGACAATGTCAGTAAGAAAATGAAAGTTAAAATCATAGTGAGGTAACCATTACACAGCTATTTGAAGAAGAGGGGGAAGAGAGGGGGATGAAGAGAGGAAGGGAGGGAGGGAGGGAAAGAGGAAGGAAGGGGAAGGGGGAGGGGAGAAAGGGAAGAGAAAGGAAAGGGAAGAGAAGAAAAATCCCACCCTGGCAATACCAACTGCTAGAAGTGCTGCTACAAATGTGGGGCTCCATCAGGGACTCAAGGATCATCACCAGAGCTTAAGGCAGATGCTTAACAACTGAGCCAACCAGGCCCCCCAGGGAATGCAAATTTTTAACAGTTACTTTGAAAATCAATTTGGCAGATTCTTATAAAGTTAAAAACACAACTGTTGTACAACCCATTAATCCCGCTCCTTGGTATTTATCCAAGACTAATGAAAACTATGTTCACATAAAAACCTGAGCCTGATTGTTTATGGTCGATTTATTTTTAATCATTCAAAAACTGTAAACAACCTTAAAGTCCTTAAACCAATGACTAGATGAATGAACTGTGACACATCCATAAATAGAGTATTTCTCAGAAAAAAATTTCCTGGTACATGCAACAATATGGATGAATCACAAATGCATTATTCTAAGTGAAAAAAAAAACAGATTCAAAAGGCAATATTAAAAAGAAGCAATAAATTATCTATGATTTCATTTACATGACACTCAGGAAAAGAGAAGAGGAACACAAAACAGATCAGTGGTAACTAGGGGTGGGAGGTCAGAGGAGGAGTTGACCATAAAAGCACATAAGGGAATTTAGGCACAGTGATGGAGCCTTACCACATATTTTGAAAAAGATTTATTCATATATTTTGAGAGAGAGAGAGAGAGAGAGAGAGCACATGCCCACAAATAGGGAAAAGGGCCAAGGGAGGGAGAATCTCAAGCAGACTCCTTACTGAGTAGGCAGCCCAACAAAGGGCTCCATCCCAGGACTCTGAGATCATGACCTGAGCCAAAAGTCAGATGCTTAACTAACTGAGCCATCTAGGCACCTCAAACCTTACCACATTTTGATTATATACATACTGTATGCACTAGTAGAACTATACGCTAAAAAAAAAAAAAAGGTGACTCTTAGGGGTTTTTTTCATTCTTTTTATTTTATTTTTTCAGTGTTCCAAGATTCATTGTTTATGCCCCACACTCAGTGCTCCATGCAATGCATGCCTTCAGCACCCACCACCAGGCTCTCTCATCGCTTCACCCCCTTCCCTCCAAGACCCTCAGTTTGTTTCTGAGTCCAAAGTCTCTCATGTTTCGTTTCCCTCCCCGAATTACCCTACCTCTTATTTCCTTTCCTTCTCCTACTGTCCTCTATATTACTCTTCATGCACTACAAGTAAGTGAAACCATGCGATACTTGACTTTCTCTACTTGGTTTATTTCACTCAGCATAATCTCTTCCAATCTGGTCCATGTTGCTACAAAAGTTGGATATTCATCCTTTCTGATGGAAGTGTAGTATTCCATTGTATATATGTACCACATCTTCTTTATCTATTCATCTTTTGAAGGGCACCTTGGCTCATTCCACAGTTGGACGATTGTGGCCATTGCTGCAATGAACATTGGGGTACATATGGCCCTTCTTTTCACTACATCTGTATCTTTGGGGTAAATACCCAGTAGAGCAATTGCAGGGTCATAGGGTAGCTCTATTTTAAATTTTTTAAGGAATCTCCACACTGTTTTCCAAAGTAGCTGCACCAACTTGCATTCCCACCAACAGTGTAAGAGGGTTCCCCTTTCTCCACAGCCTCTCCAATACTTGTTGTTTCCTGTCTTGTTAATTTTGGCTATTCTGCTGGTGTAAGGTGGTATCTCAGTGTGGTTTTGATTTGAATTTCTCTAATAGCTAGTGATGATGAACATTTTTTCATGCGTCTGTTAGCCATTTGTATATCTTCTATGGAGAAGTGCCTCTTCATGTCTCCTGCCTATTTTTTGATGTGATCATCTTTTTGGATGTTGAGTTTGAGTAGTTATTTATAGATCTTGGCTATCAGCCCTTTGTCTGTAGTGTCATTTGCAAATATCCTCTCCCATTCCGTGGGTTGCCTCTTTGTTTTGTTGACTGTTTCCTTTGCTGTACAGAAGCTTTTTATTTTGATGAAGTCCCAGATGTTCATTTTCATTTTTGTCTCCTTTGCCTTTGGAGGCGTGTCTTGAAAGAAGTTGCTGTGGCCAATGTCAAAGAGGTTACTGCCTATGTTCTCTTCCAGGATTTTGATGGATTCCTGCCTCATGTTGAGGTCTTTCATCCATATCAAGTTTGCCTTTGTGTGTGGTGTAAGAGAATGGTCTAGTTTCATTCTTCTATACGTAGCTGTCCAATTTTCCCAGCATCATTTATTGAAGAGACTGTCTTTTTTCCCTGAATATTTTTTCCTGCTTTATTGAAGATTCGACCATAGATTAGTGGGTCCATATCTGGACTCTATACTCTGTTCCACTGGTCTATTACTCTGTTTTTGTGCCAGTACCATGCTGTCTTGGTAATCACAGCTTTGTAATAAAGCCTGAAGTCAGGTGACGTGATGCCCCCAGCTTTGTTTTTCTTCTTCAACAATTCCTTAGTGATTTAGGGTCTTTTTTGGTTCCATATAAATTTTAGGATTGCTTGTTCCAACACTTTGAAAAATGTTGACATGATACTCTATGTGGAAAACCCAAAAGACTCTACCCCCAAACTACTAGAACTCATACAACAATTCGGTAATGTGGCAGGATACAAAATCCACAGATTCATTGTTTATGCCCCACACTCAGTGCTCCATGCAATGCATGCCTTCAGCACCCACCACCAGGCTCTCTCATCGCTTCACCCCCTTCCCTCCAAGACCCTCAGTTTGTTTCTGAGTGCACAGAAATCAGTTGCGTTCTTATACACTAACAATTAAAAGATAGAAAGGGAAATCAGAGAATCAATTCCGTTTACTATAGCACCAAAAACTATAAAATACTTAGGAATAAACCCAACCAATGAAGTCAAGGATCTGTACTCGAGGAACTACAGAACACTCATGAAAGAAATGGAAGAAGACACAAAAAAATATAAGAGCATTCCATGCTCATGGATTGGAAGAATAAACACTGTTAAAATGTCTATACTGCCCAGAGCAATCTATACTTCCAATGCCATTCTGATCAGAATCTTACCTTTAAAAAAGTGTTTCAAGGTCTCAAGTTATGAAGGTTCTTTAGATAGGGGTTATAATTTTAAATACTGTTTATGTTTTTTAAAACTCAAGCCAAACAAATATAAACGGAAAACCAATGCCATTAGCTGGAACTTCTCTAAAAGAGAAAAAGAACAGAGTCAAAATAATTTCTTTTTAATTTAGAACTTATTTTCTGATACTGAGAACATGTTAATGAAGAAAATGTTGAAACTGTGAAAAAGGATAAAGAAGAAAGAAGAACTTTTACAATTTCACCCCCCAGAGGCAACCAACATTAATATTTTACTTTACTTACTCTTGATTTTTACTCTAAAATTTAAAACAATTGTTCCTAGTTTGGTGGTTCTGAGAATAAGCTTTGGAGTCAGGCAGCCTGGGATTCTCTCACAAAACTGAGACTCAGTTTATAAAATGGAGATAATAACATCTAGTTCAGAAATTATGGAGATTAAATAGATCAAGGGATTACTATTGGCCCAGAAAGTAGAAAAGGAAAAAAGGTAGGAGGGGTAGGTTCTGTAAGAAATCTGGACTCCCAGTCCACACTGCACATGGGTGGGCATTAGGATGACCAGCTCACCCCCATTTGCTAACACTTTCTTGGTTTTGCCCCCCTATGTCTCAGATAATCCCTCTGTCCCAGGCCAACCTAGAAGTGTGACCACCCAGCAACCAAATTTACACAACCTAAATTTTATGGGAATCCCAAGCCTAGAAAGTGTGCATAAACTGATCTGACTCTTGGGAATTCCTGTGGATTCAACTGGACTCAATCATATAATCACTCTATAGGACAGACTTCCACAAAGCAGGGTACTTAGGATTCCTCCTGACAGAGTTGTCAGATAAAATACAGTTCATCCAGTTAAAGTTGAATTTAAGTTAAAACAATTTTTAAGGTGCAATTTGGGGACATATTTAAACTAAATATAGTTGTTATTTTTCTGAAATTCAAATTTAACTGGGTATTCTGTATTTTGATTTGCTAAATTCAGCAACCCTGAAACCCCAGAGATAAACAACAGCAATTAGTGCAATAACCCCGTATCCTGGAGATAAACTCACTTGCAAAAATGTTTAAATTACACAAGGAAATGAACCACTGAGATATTTAGTAGATGCAGCAAATGGAATAATTTGTACTCCAAGAACCAGAAATTATAAAGCAAACTTAGGCACTACAAAATAACTGCTTCAAATTATTAAAGAGATTGGGGCTCCTGGGTGGCTCAGTGGTTAAGCTTCTGACTCTTGGTTTCAGTTCAGGTCATGTTCTCAGGATAGTGAGATCAAGGCCTATGTCTGGTTCTCTGCACAGTGGGGAGTCTGCTTGACAATCTCTCCCTCTTCCCCTCCCCCTATGTGCTCCCCTACCCATCCCTCCTCTGCCTCAAATAAATAAATCTTTTTTAAAAATCAATAAATAAAATAAATGAGTAAAGAGATAGAAGAAGGAATGGAAATTATAATGAAGACAGGAGGCTGATAAAAGGAACGGATAGATCTGTAAAGAAACCAAATAGAACGCATAGAAATGAAAAATGTGGCCATTGAAACTAAAGTCAAGATCTAGGTTGAAGAGCAAATTAGATAGCTAAGGGAGTTATGTGACCATGGGCTAGTGAATTACCTCTATGTGCCTCCATATTCTCACTGGCAAAAGAGGGATAATAATAGTCCCTATCTTATACAGGTGATGTATAAAAATAAATACAATATGTGCAAAGCACTCAAAACAGTGCCTGAGCTGTAGTAAGTACTCAATCTATCAACCAATAATTATTGTCTAGTCATGAATTAAGTAAGCATCTAGAACATCCTCATAGAGCAGCATTTACCAAATGTGGGGCTCCAGAAAGTTAACCCTCCGAGATGCTCTGAGAGAAAAGTACTTCGTGGTGAATGCTTCTGGACGTATATTTGACTCTAATAGTCTCTGGTGGATTCACAGTGATTATTACCATATTAAAGACCCTAAGAAGTTCTGCTGTAAGGAAACCTGTTTAGCCTTGTTCAGACAACTAAAAGGTGACAAAATGGAGGCTCACAGAGGCTCTGCCACTGGGCCCAAGTCCTTCGGCTGTTACATGGCAGACCTGGTCACCCAAAACCAGGGTGGTTGGGCTCCAAAGGCCACGACTTCAATGACTGCATTCAACAGTAATGCTGAGAAGAAACTTATAATAATTCTTTTTGAAAGATTGCTTCTTTCTGAAAGCTCAGGAACCCAAAGGTAAACTTGCCCTGGTGTCCCTTTGTACCAGCCACGGTGTGTGCCCCTCCACAGCCTCCCACCAGTCCCTGAATCCCAAAGCACAAGGTAAGTGTCCTGTAAGTCTCCTCTCTTCTTGAGGTTCAGGTACGGGAGAGCGGGAGAGAGACTGGCTTCCGGGGTCCTGCTTCCGAGAGGCCCTGCCATGCCCCACACAGTCATATCCTGGTTTTCCTTCCTAAACACATACCTCATATGGCTGTGCTGACATCTCCACATGGCTCCCCAGCCAAATGGATTTCGGGACTCCCTCAGTGAACAGCATTTGACAGCAAAGGAACAAGACACAGGTCCACTAATACTGCTGGTATTTTTCACCTTAAACATTTTTTCTTTAGTTAGGTCCGTGATTGTCCTGTGGTTACTGCCAGGGTCATTGTCTTCTTGCACAAACATTCAGGTACCCTACTTGAGGGAAACAAAGGTGGAATTTTCCACATTTCATTTGATTCAAAATCGGGATCTGTATTTCATGAGAACAGATAGGACTTGAGCAATGCTATTAGCTAATTTCCATTAAAGGCTAATCCTCTCCCAGTTGTGAGTTAAGTTGGATTGGCATGCTGGGTGTATTCTTTGTTTTCCTTAAAACTGTACTTTAAATAAGACTATGTTAAACCTTCTCAACTATACTCAGAAGTCCCAAGGTAATCATACTTATGACTGCGGCTCAATGGTATTAAGTTGAAGTTAGAAATGCTAACTAATGATCGCCAAAGATTCTGACAACATGGAAATTCTTCCTAAGAGAATCCTTAATATCTATAACAAGTGGCTGCTTTCTTCATTAGCATTTCATTCCTCTCAATTCAACAAATTTTAATTGAGCACTACCATTCATTTCATATTTTTAAGCCCCAACACAGATTGCTTCACCACTTTTTAAGTGTGAGCCTCTAAACTTGGCACTGGAAATTCTAATATTAATAAGACAGCCTTGCCCTTTGACATACATACCATAGATAAAGAAAAAAAAAACAGAAACAAGCATTTAAAAGTAACCAACAAATTGCCTCAACAATGTAGGCACAGCAACATAAATGGATCTTAAAATACACATTAGGGAGCTAATTAAAAAAGAATGAGGCGTATAATACCATGATATTTATGTAAATTTTAAAGGCATCTATTCAAAAATACAATGAAGGGGCACCTGAGTGGCACTGTTGGGTAGGCAGCTGACTTTGGTTTCAGCTCAGGTCAAAATCTCAGGGTTGTGAGATTGAGCCCTGCCTCGGGCTCCACGCTGAGTGTGGAACCTTCTTAAGATTCTCTGTCTCTTCAGATGCATGGGTGACTCAAGTCAGCTGAGCATCTGACTTTTAGTTTTGGCTCAGGTTGTGATCTCAGGGTCATGAGATCAAGCCCTGCTTTGGGCTGTAGGCTCCAGGCTCCAGGCTCCGTGCAGAGTCCACTTGAGTTTCTCTCTCCCTCTCCCTTTGCTCCTCTCCCCACCTCTCTCTCTCTCTCAAATAAATAAATAAACATTTAAAATGAAAAATTCTCTCTCTCCCTCTCCTGCTGCCCTCCTCTCTTCCCCCTCTCTAAAATAATTAAAAAAAAAAAAAGAAATAGAATGACCATTTGGCAGGAACGCAGACAAATATAAGGATCCTCAGGAAGCACATTTGGATGGATTCCTATGGGAGAGGAGTAAAAGGAGAGTGGAGGAAGGAAGTAAATAAGGGAGAGAGAGGTGAGAAGCTAAAGGAGAAAAGGAAGAAAGAAAGAAGAGGGTTACCATTCCCACAGCTGGCACAGCCATCTGGCACACATTCAGGATCACTTAGATGATAGATTTGTGACCTGTCCTCTTTCCTCTTTGTCCTGAGTCTCTAATTCTGAGGGATTGTCTTCATCAGAAAACTGTTAAAGAAATAAACTAATAGGGCTCCTGGGTGGCTCAGTGGCTTAAAGCCTCTGCCTTCAGCTGAGGTCACGATCTCAGGGTCCTGGGATCGAAGCCTGCACTGGGCTCTCTGCTCGGCAGGGAGCCTGCTTCCTCTTCTCTCTCTGTCTGCCTCTCTGCCTACTTGTGATCTCTCTCTGTGTGTCAAATAAATAAATAAAATCTTTAAAAGAAAAAGAAGGAAAGAAAGAAAGAAAGAAAGAGAGAGAGAGAGAGAGAAAGGAAGGAAGGAAGGAAGGAAGGAAGGAAGGAAGGAAGGAAGGAAGAAAGAAAGAAAGAAAGAAAGAAAGAAAGAAAGAAAGAAAGAAAGAAAGAAAGAAAGAAAGAAAGAAAAGAAAGAAAGAGTGCCACCACTGATTTTAAGACAAGGCGACTTTGTGGGTCGTCAACCTTGGGTAGAACCCGTCTGCGGTCTAGGATACAGTCATCACAGAAGAGCAAGGAGAGCTGCCAATCTCCTTCCTCCCTCCCCCAAACACGGGTGAGTGCTCCTTGCCTGAGTCGGTTCATCTTGCCTCAGGTTGCAATTTGCACTTCTTTTTGCCAGATCCTACCTTAACCCCACTTCCGGTCCTCTGGCAGTTTGGACTCTTCTTCCTCAAAGCTTTAAGCTTGAGACGGAGGAGAGTCTTTCTGAGCCAGTCCATCTTCTCTTCCCTTGGGACTGAACACAAACATCAGTCAATGTTTATTACCTCCTCTCCTCTCCCAACAAAGTCAAGTTCATCTGGTGAGTTCTCAAAGTATCTTGCCAGATAGAAGAAAGGATAGGATGCCCAGTTCAATTTGAGTTTCTGGAAACAACAAATAACTGTTTAGCATGGATAGGTCCTAAATACTGCAGGGGACATACTTATACTAAAAAATTATTCATTGTTTATCCAAAGTTCAAACTGAACTGGGCCCTCTATATTTTCAGTTGCTAAATTTGACAATCCTACCCTAAAGCTAGAAAGCTTGGTCTGTTGAGAGCTGCTGGGGGCACACTCTGGAAGACAGCAGAATGGGGCAAAATTCAGGAGGTGAAACATTTCACATTCTTTGATTTTGTTTTGTTTTTCTTTTTATTGGGTATACCATTGTAAATAGAATAAGGGAGTTTAGCTCTATAAATGAACTTTAACTCTTCCCCATGGTATCTACCTGGTAAGAAAAAGTGTCAATTAGGAGATGAATAATAGCTAGGAGTCCAGAAAGTCTGATCTTAGTCCCAGTCCTATTTCTAACTAGATCTGTGGAATTAGGCCACTTTTGTCCCCGCTGATGTCTTTAGGATCTCCCCTGAGGCCCTCAGTCTCCACATCTGCAAAACGGGAATGTAAGGGCCTAAATTATTTTTCACAATTCCTTCTGCTGCAGCAGCTCTATGGTATTCATCACATTTGCTTAATTCAGTAAAGACAGTTTTGTTGCTTTTAATCCATGCAGGAACAATAAAACATAACACAAATGAGGGTTTCTTGTCTTTCCCGTATTCCAGTAAAAATTCCTCTTTGAGGTATTGTGGTTGTTACAAAACTGAAACCAGAAGTTCAGGCTCAGTGAGTAGGCCAAAGACTGCAAATACCCAGTTACCAAAATAGAACCAAAGCAGAAGCGTTGCTCTAAACAGCACTCATTGAGTTCTGGCCGACAGGGAGGGATTTGGTCAGAGACCTTAATATGGCTCAAACGGGCTGCTACAGGAAGGAGGGGACCCTTACATCTCCCACAAGAACCACTTACCTGTAAAATGGGACTAATAATCCCTCCTACTTCCCTTATGAAATTGTTGTGAAGGTTAGGTTAATAACATATGTAAAAATGTTTCCAAACAATGTAAAGTTGTACACCAAATAGAACTACTTGTGTTACGATTTGGGTTCAACCTGATATAAACAGTTAATGCTAATGCCATCCCTCATCTATCCCTCTTTCTTTCGTTGACCTGGTTTTACTGGGGAGAATCGGCTCCTTTCCCATTCTTATACTGTGTTATTTGGAAAAAGCTGAATCAATACCCATTTTCAGGAAAGGGACGGTATCACAGGCCTTAGCCAATCAGTGCATCACATTACTCCAGACACAGGAATTGGTTCAGATAAAAACATTAACAAATATGAGCCAGTGGGCCCAGAACCTTTTCTTCAAACTATTTGTAGAAAAGGATTCATTTTCTCAAGTTTCAGAATTTTATAGATTGGAGCTGAGAGATCTTGGCAGCCATTCTGTCACAATGAGGGAGAGACTGGGAATGAAATCACAGAGGAAAGTAAAGAGGAGAAATGGGGAGAGACTGATTTTCATTACCCTTTGGTCCCTATAACTAGTCCTGTCTAAGGCACATTTACCCTTAGTCTTCTCCATTGTGTGAGTAAATAAATCTTTCTTTGCTCTGGCCAGTTTAATGAAATTTTTCTATCATTTGCAACTGAAAAGTCCTAACTGATATAAATCCTTTGCTTGATGTGTCCCGCACAGATCCAAATTCTATCTCAAATGCCTTCCACAGCAAGCAAATGCCTAGTAAGGAGGCTAATTACAAGTTCGACTTGGCTTCAGCCCATGTATTTACAGAGTATATATCTTAATTAACAAGGTTTGAAAGAGCAGAAGTTGATTATGTTAAAAAATAAAAAGCAAATGGAAGAAAAATTACGTTTATCTTCATATTACTGGCCAAAACAATTCTGTGTATCCCCTGAACGATTTAATAGAACATCTCTTAGAAAAAAATTCCATCAAGAATATTTAAAATCTTAAATGTTTTATCAATAGTGATCTGAAAAATTAATTGATTCATGCAAAAAATTCTTTTATGACTTGATTTTTTTTCATTTTTTGGGAAGCAGTAAAATAGATTATAATCTAGCAAACCATCGCTCCATGGCTGGGGGATAAAAAAATGTGTAAATTTAACCAGCTTCCAAACACTATCACTGCCAGAGTATTTTATTATGCCCTAAGGATTCTGAATCTAAACACTCCTCCCGCGTCCCAAACTTAATTTTCACTCCTGTCAAGACTGATGGGAGGTAAAGAACCAAGACATCCAAGAGAACAGAGAGCTGGTCCCATCCACCTGAGAGCCATTCCTCAGCAGCTACGGTGTCTCTGCCCCAGAACCTGGCCACAAAGAGAAAACAGGCTGGAGAGCTGTACCCTTCCCTACACAGATTTAAGCAAATATAAGCAGGGACATTCTTCTGAGGTCACATCATTTAAGCTGAAACCATTTCAACTCCATGTACACCACTGGTAACTACAATAGATATGCTCTATAGATCCCCCCAGTTTCTTCAGATCTTGTCTCTTTTGCCTTACATCACAGCAATGCATCACCTCTGCTGAGAAAGAAATCCGGACTGTGCTGCAGTCATGAGTTTGCTCTACATTAAGCCACATCTAGTGCCCAGAAAGCACACCCAGCTCTGAAATATCACTATTAGGCACAAAAGCTTCCCACCATGGAGAAGCCTCCTGTCTTGGCCGCTTTTACTGGCATCATCAAATACAATGGGGATAATCCACCACTGGCTTATGTAAGACAGTCTTGCTTTTTTTTATTGACATGATTGAATAGAGTTGGTCATATGATTCTACCACTGATTCTGTCTCATTAATATTTATTCCTGGTGTAGTCTATAAGCATCAAACTGTCATTTAAAATGAAACATAGGGGCGCCTCGGTGGCTCAGTCCTTACGTGTCTACCTTCGGCTCAGGTCACGATCCTAGGGTCCTGGGATCCAGCCCTGCATTCAGCTCCCTATTCCCTGCTCCCCAGGAAGCCTGCTTCTCTCTCTCCCACTCCCCTTGCTTGCATTCCCTCTCTCGCTGTCTCTCTTTCTATGTCAAATCAATAAATAAAATCTTTAAAAAATAATAAAAAAGGAAAAAAAATGAAACATAATGGGGCTGCCTGGGTGGGTCGGTCAGTCACTGACTCTTGATTTCAGCTCAGGTCATGACCTTAGGTCATGACATGGAGCCTCACAACAGGCTCCCTGCTCGGTGGGAAGTCTACTTGAGTTTCTCTTCCTCTACCCCTCTCCTCGCTCTCATGCTCTCACTTTCTCTCTCTCTCTCAAATAAAAATAAATAAATAAATAGAAACAAACAAAACAAAACACAATGTAATGTCTTCTTCAAACTCAGAAAATGTGCAAAATAAATATCACCCATTTATTGTGGTAATGAAGTCAATGAAAGGCTGCCAGCTTGGCTGGAATCCCGGCTCTGCCATTTTTTACAGCTACTTTATCCCCTTAACTCTCCATTTCCTTAACTACAGAATACACTTAAAAATATTTATTGAGCACCTGCTGTTTGTTTGACCCCCTTGAGAATCCATCAACAAATAAGACAAAAATTTCTATGCTCAGTTCACAGTATAGGGAGACAATATTAAAATAAGTTAGTAAAACACAAACTTTGCCATCACTCTAGCAGTTTACTTCTTATAAAACTAACACTGTGGGCATTTTCATATTATAGTAACAACAGAAAAGGTTTTTACATAAAGTGTGTGATGAAATAAACTTGAAAAGGAAAAAGCTAATTAGAAAATCAGTACTGTGCAATCACCAAAGTAATAACTGTTTCATGTAAAAATCAATGAAATACGCTAATACTAGTAGGTGACAGTTTGAAGAGAAATGGGATATTTATATAGTAGTCTCAAGTACTTTCCCCAAAAGATGCTTATTAATTTAAAATAATGAGTTGGAAAGAGCCAAATTAACACCAACTTTTGGGAAAGAGAATGTACTCTAGGCCTTAGCCTATCAGTGCATTGTAGTACCTTGGCCCCAGGACTTTTCTGAAGAAGACTAACAGAACTTTCATTAACCAAGGGAAAGACAATATTTCTAGTAACTGGGAAAGTAGATACTATACGCCTCCTGCTATGATGACTTCTTGAGAAGGGCACAAAAATATCTTTGGTGGTACTGCTATCAAAAATGCATAAGCTGAATCTCATAATGAAGAAACCAAACTGAGGGGCACTGTACAAAGCAACTGACAAGTACTCTTCAAAAATGTCAAGGCCATGCTTAAAAAGAAATACTGCAGACCTGTTTCAGGTTAAAGGAGACTAAAGAGACATGACAATCAAGCTCCAGGTATGATTCAAGATTGGATCCGAGACCAGAAAAATACATGCTTTTGCTCTTAATGGATATTAGTAGGACAACTGGTAAAATAACAAGGTTTGTAAGCTAGATAATAATACTGTATCAGTTAATTTTCTAACTGTGAGCATTATACTGTGGTTATATAAAAGAATACCTCTGAATTTCAGAAACACTCATTGAAGCATATAGCACATATAGCAATAAAGGAACATTGCTGTAACTTATCTCAAATGGCTTGTAATATAAAGAAGAAATGAAATGATAAAGCAAATATTTAGAAATACCAACATTTGGAGATTCCAAGTGAAGAGTATAGGAATTCTTTGTACTATATTTTCAGCTTTACTGTTGGCCTGATCTGGCAGTGACCAATCTCGTCAATTAATTAAAATTAACCACTCACAGTGCTGTGAATTGTGTAGGACTGATAATTCACAGACCTGTACCCCTGAAGCAAATAATACATTATACGTTAATGGTAGGTAGGTAGATAAACAAACAAACAAACAAACAAATAAATACTAACCACTCATAGTGGGACAAGCTGGATTTTATGCCCCTTCATGTGATGTAATGTGAAATATGCTATATTACCTATGTTTTGTTCTTGCCAAAAATGTTTGTCCTGAATCTAATTAAGCCTTTAAACATAATTTCCAATTTTTTTTTAATTGTTACTAAAATTTTTTTTCCAGTGTTTCAAGATTCATTCCCCATTCCCCACACCCAGTGCTCCACGCTTTA
>PITA01016340.1:16748-47086 GCA_004023965.1 Spilogale gracilis
CTGTTGTTTCGTTTCCCTCCCTAGATTACCCTAGTTCCCATTTGCTTTCCTTCTGCCACTGTCCTCCAGTTTGCCCCTCATGCACCACAAGTAAGTGAAACCATGCGATACTTGACTTTCTCTTCTTGGCTTATTTCACTCAGCATAATCTCTTCCAGTCCAGTCCATGTTGCTACAAAAGTTGGGTATTCATCCTTTCAAAGGAAATAAAAGGGATATAGAAATGAATTAAATGACACCAAGTGAAAGTAATCAGAGAAGTTCAGAATATGGTACATTCTATAAGACAGCCAGCCTGGGTCTTTGGACCATAATGTAAAACGTCAAGGGGTAAACAACAACAACAATGACAAAATAAAAAAACAGTGTGGGAGATGGGATATGGGGTGTGATTACTCTGGATTAAAAGAATGTAAGAGAAATAACAACCAAAAGCAATGTGGGACCCTAGATTGGTTTCTGTTTCCAAAAACAGTTTCAAAAGCTCCAAAAACTGTTTTTGATACAACTGGAAAAATTTAAATCTGGACTGGATATTACATGATATTATGAAATTATTGCTAGTTTTCTTATGACTCATAATAGTATCATGATTATGTAGGAAACTATCCATCTCTTTGGATGTCTGTTTCGAAGTATTTAGAGTTGAAAAGTGTCATGATGTACTTTCAAATGGTACAGAAAATTTTATGGAGCAAGACAGCGGAAGAGTAAACAGAATAGCATATTAGCAATTGTTGAATCTAAGAGCATATGGGTGTTTATTATATTATTGTCTCAACCTCTTATAAAACATTTTTCATTAAAATGTTGAGGAAAAATAATATACTAACACTTTTACCTTCCTAACATACTCCTATTAGTTTTCTTTTAAGGGGTTAAAGATTTAAAAATTAACAAAGAAATGAAAAGATAAAAATATACCATCGTTTACTAAGTTTGGTCCTAAACTCTCCAAATTTAAAACACTAATAACATTTATTTTAGAATTGTAGTTGTAGCACAGATTAAAAAGGGTTGACTAACTAAAGGAATTTCCTCAGGGGTCAACAGGGTCCCTAATAGGGTGTAACTGCGGCTGCACCAAAAGGCCACTCCCTCCAGACCTGGGAATGACTGTGAGATTTTCCAGTCTGAGACTATCTCCACATCTGAGGCATATAACTGATGTGGGTGAGAAATTTCTAATTCCTTTCTGGCTGGTGGAGTTGTTCTGTTTCTAGACATGAGCCAGCCCAACCATGTCCCAAAGCCACCCATCTATGTTCAAGACTAATACCCTTAACTTCTAAGGCTGTTGAGTATTTGTGTGTCTTCCCGTATTTTCATGAGATTTTTATGGTAATTATGGTAATATGTACATGGTCTCACCACCGGGGAACAAGAAAACAGCACAACTGCACACACACCTCGTTGTCTGGACATGAACTAAATCACATATTCATGGCGTCCAATCACGGTCAGCCTTTAAAGAAGTGATGTCATTGGTCGCTGACTATGGCAAGCATCTGCTATTGACGTAGTGATCTGTGGAACGAAGACATAGGAGCAAAGCCTGCACTTGATGTAATTTCTAACAGCTACTGTAACTCGGTAACTAAAGTTTGAACAACGCTGTTGGAGTGCGTAATCTTACCTGCACTGCCACTCTAACCTCTTTATTATGTTCCTTGAACAACCGAGGAAAAAATGTGTTGGCAAGGTCTTTTCCCTCTGCCTGGAACACTCCTCCCCCAAATACTCACTTTTGCTCACTCCCTCATTCCCTTCAGGTCCACGATCAATCACCATCTTCCTAACATAGTTACCGCTGGTCACTTCACCATCTTCCATCTGAAACTCCTTATCGCCTTACACTGACTTTCCTCCATGGAATCTTCACCCCCTGATACATTAACTTTATTTTCATGTCTATTCCAACTAAGTGGAATATATACTCTACTTAGGGTAGATGCTTTGTCTTGTTCCCAGTGCTTCAAACACAGCTGACATGGTAGGTACTCAAATACTTTTCTTTTGAACGAATGAGTGATCAATCACCTAGGACAGCTGGAGAGCAGCATGTATCGCGACCACCTGAATCAGTGTTACTCTGCACTAGGAGAGCCCAGGGAGGGAATGGAACCCAGACCATTCCCATGAGTGACTAATGCACGGATTTGTGTTTTGTTTTGAGCTCTAAAGGATAGACGTGAAGTCTCAAATCCAGTCACAGTCCCAGAGAGCCAGGAAAAGCTCATGGATAAAAGTTCTCCTAGTGTTCCAGCAGTGAACTAGGATCATATCCTCTATGTACCTGCGAAACTCTATTTCGCAGCTACTGAAAACCAGTGATGAAGTTTTAAAGAAAGGAGGTAGACATTCATATTTCCATAACAATTTGAATGTTTCCATACTTAAACGAGGGCCTCTCTTAATACAAAATGCTTGTGAGAAGGACTTCTAAGTTCAGTTTTACACAGTTTTCATGTTCATGACTAAGGTTCAGCTGAGTGTAGCTTTCACAGAATCACCTCAGTGAACACGCAAGCATTGGGGGATCACAGAAAAAAAAATTTCTGTTATTTTGCAAATGCTCACAATGATGGGTGACCGGCAGGTTGTGATGACTGTGCGCACCGTATAATTTCTGAAGAGTAACTTCATTTTTAAGAACTAATTTAAGTTTCCACAGTAGGTAGCAGATCTACGTCACCTACTTTGATCGTAAGTCAGTATGTAAACCTATTTATTACAATTTTATGTAATTCTGAGTTGGTGAAAGGAACCAACTTGGATGAGTCTGTTCATGACTAATTAAACCTGTATCAGCCATAGAATAATATTTGTTACCTTTCTCAAAAGCAACAGAAGAATAGTTTAATGAAATTATTCTATCTTAAGTGACCCAAATGAACAAGATGTATTTAATATTCCATTATTAAATATGCAATTATGTAAATATTAATCCAGGTAGAACTTGTGGTTTAGGGGCCTCCTAAATTTGCTTTGCATCCTCGATGCTAGGATCACCAACACACCTCTGCTTCTAAAGTAAAACAAGAAAAAACTAGGTTCCTTCTTGCTATATCCCAGTGACTGAGTATGCAAATTCTTGCACTTGAACAATTCCACTATTCGTGAAAAGGAAGCAGTAGTTATCCAGTAACAGTTCTGTCGAAACACCACCAAGAGCACTCAAAGACAACCTTTTGTTAAAAGATATCATTAAGGGGCGCCTGGGTGGCTCAGTTGGTTGAGCGACTGCCTTCGGCTCGGGTCATGATCCCGGAGACCCGGGATCGAGCCCCGCGTCGGGCTCCCTGCTCGGTGGGAGGCCTGCTTCTCCCTCTCTCACTCCCCCTGCTTGTGTTCCCTCTCTGGCTGTGTTTCTCTCTGTCAAATAAATAAAATCTTAAAAAAAAAAAAATAAATAAAAATAAAAAAAAAAATAAAAGATATCATTAAGTCCTCGTAAAAATGTAAAACGAGAGTTGTCAACCCAAACATCATTTTACAACCATTTGCTTTATTTGGCTTGTTATGATGTTAGTTACCAAAGCTATGGCTTTGAAAATAAGAAATCTAGGATTTAGACTTAAATGTTCCCTGTACCCATAATGTACCTTAACGAATCCTTTAACTGCTGCGAGCCTTCCTTTCTCCACCTGTCAAATAAGATGGCGCTTCATCCACATCATGAGGACCAAACAGATGACTGTTAGATATGAAGAGCAGGACTCGATACAGACGCCAACCACAAAATGAGCCCACATCACAACGGACCCAATATGAGAGGTTAATAAAAACACAGACCCTGCTTAGGAGGATTCATAATCTAAAGAGCAAAATTTAAAATTGCTGATGTGCTCATTAATGAATCTTTGCACACAATCATCATTCCCAAAGAAATAACCTATCTCCTGATCTTTGAAAATGGTCTCTGTTTCATGAGACACAAAAATCCACCAGGCTCAGCTTGAACTCCAAAGAAAACATGGCATAAGCACTAACATGAAGAAATGTTTAATCCCATACAAAAGGTACATTATATGGCAGATATAACCAGCTGAGCATGTCAGTTACCACTAGAAGCTGACTCTTCCAATGATTCAGAAGGTGCAGGGTGGTCATGAAGCCAAATCTCAACTGTCTTGCCCACTCAGTGTTGGCTGTTTCACTTGTTTCCCATGTGCATGTTGCTCCCCTGAGGAAACCTCCTCATACTACAAAGGTATCTCTGTGGTTGTACAATACATAGCACAGATGTGCAGGCAAACAGGAGAAAGATGGATTTCGTTTTCATATCTGAAAAAGATCCAGACAGAGTTTCATGGATCATTCTTTTAAGAGTACTTAAATATTGCCAACTGTCAGAGCCCTGCTGAAGATGTGAGAGACTAATTATCCACTTCTAAGCCTTTTCTATGGGTGCAGCCCATTGTCAATTGGCAGAATTAGAAAATTTATACAAGTTGTCCAAAAGCCTAAGCTCATAACTTGCCATCCCTGGATGAATGCTTGTTGTCTTTGGCTAGGCAGCGTCTAGATGCCCTTTCTATCTAGGGGTGGGGAGTGGGAGAGGGAATCAGCACAGGCTAAGTCCCCGGGAGAGGCAGGGATCTGCTTCCACCATAATATCAACATCTCTTCCTACCGGCCGTCCTCATATGCTGGGACATCAGCATGTGACCTAGGTTTGGCCTCACCAATCAGAGGATAGAATATGCCTCTCTGGAAGTCGGAATCTTAGGGGTGTGATGTTAAGATGCACCATCACTTAGAATATTACGACAAAGGAGGCGAGAGCACTGATAACCAGAGGCAAAGACCTGAAGTTTCAGGGCCCCTGGGTCCAGTAGTGCAGACCTAAGGAGACTGTTCCCATGGCTGCTGGACATTGCTGGTCCTCTGGGACGCCTGGCTGTTCTCCGAGTTGATGTTCTAGCCTTTTGATAGTCCTGCATCAGATATTTATGATAACTGACCACCTTCCAGGCTCTCTACTAGGGAATGAGCTGGAGGTGTGCAAGGGGGCACTACTCATATCAATATAAGACATGTCTTTTGCCTTGGGGAAGCGTGGGCAGTGAGTCTGATAATAAACCAAAATTCAGTCCTGATTGCATTTCCTTCTGGATCCCCCCAGCCTCCTTCCTTTCTCCCAGCTCCCAGATCCCAGGACCAGCAGCTTTCTCTCAAAACTTAACAGCTTTTGAACCAGCCCCATAAGATTATGAGCCTACTGGGCATATAATCCCTGTAGGTATTATTTTTAAATCATCATCACACTCGGCCCAGTGTCTGAAATATGGGCCACACTTCTTGCGGAACCATTACTGCCAACTGCCCCGGACATCACAACAACGAAGCTTCGCGGCACTAGCACACCTCATAGACAGAATATCAGATGCTGGGGGTATTGGCTAGGACTAGGGTGAGAGAATGAGGATGGATAAGGAAATACTAAATTCCATGGACAGCATGTAATGGGCTTTGCATAGCAGGGTGGGCAGGTCACTGGTAGATTAAGGTCATGTCCCGAATCCATCCCCTGGCATGCATAAGATACTCTAGCAGAACAATGGTAAAACCTAACCTTAACCTTATATCATTCAGCCATCAGAAAGGATGAATTCCCACCATTTGCACTGACATGGATGGAACTAGAGGCAGATTATGCTAAGTCAAGCAGAGAAAGACAGCATATGGTTTCACTCATAGGTGGAACACAAGCAATAGCACAGAGGACCACAGGGGAAGGGAAGGAAATCCAATGGGGGAGAAATCAGAAAGGGAGACAAACCATGAGAGACTATGGACCCTGGTAAACAAACTAAGGGTTTCAGAAGGGAGGGGGTTGGGGAGAGGTGGTAATAGGGTGATGGGTATTAAGGAGAACACATGCTGTGATGAACACTGAGTATTATAGGTAACTAATAAATCATTGAACACTACATCAAAAACTAATGATGTACTATACGTTGGCTAACTGAACATGATAAATAAATATTTAAAAAATTAAAAATTAAATTAAATTAAATTAAATTTAAAAACCCTGAAGTTCAAAAGTGATATTTCAAATAAGAATTTATGAGGTAAATAAAAGATAAACAGCCAGCAGCAGAAGAAAAGTATGGAATAAGGCAAAGAGGACAGAGTAGCATTCAATTTGGAAAGGAGGAGAGGTGATATACCCCTCAAGGAAAGGGGTGAAACATTCTCAGGGAGGATGTGAGAGAAAGAGTTTGGGATTAGACTGAGAAGGGCCTTGAAAGGCTTGATAAAGAACTTGAACTTCATGACTGGAATCAACAGAAAGCCCATGGAGGTTTCCATGTAGGAGAGCGTTGTACTGCAGATTGGGTTCCCTGAGAAGCCAGCTCAGAGACAGAGATTTGCCAGCAGGGAGATGGCTGGAGAGTGCCAGAAGGCTCAGTGCCCACGGTGGAGTGAAGGAAGTAGCAGTGAGCCAGGGGGAAACGTGGGCTGCAATGACATCACCACAAAGGTGATCCCTGGGTGCCCAGCTGATCCCTGGGTGCCCAGAGCTGACATCCCCTGAGCTCATGGACACAAACCAAACAATGCAGCACACCAGGTGAGCTCCCTCCACGTGGCAGGGACTCTGCTAAGACACGTTTCCTAGCGTGCTTTGTTTAATACCCCTCAAACCCCATCTATCATTTCCTTTCAACACACCAGACTATTAGTGACTTGAGAAGGAACTTCGCAAAAAATGATCTCGCTGTGACCACGTGACAAAGGGATTAAAAAAGGAGAACCCAACAGAAATATTTTGGTGGGATCAATTTTTTAAAGAGTTATTTGGAATCTTGTGTAGAAGAATGAAGGTGGGGAGTTTGGGGTTTTTCTTGGTGAATTTTTGGTTTTATTGTTTGTGAGAGTGAGAGGAAGAAAACAATGGAAATCCCTTTGCAAGTAAACTGTTGCAAACCATCAGATGGCTTTCTGTGAAACAAAAACAAAATAGAACAAAAGCTGGGGGGAGGGGGAAGGCAGGGAAGGGACACTGTGGGGAAGACTGGGAAGAAAGAAGAAAAGAACTACGGCAATGTTCCAGAATAGCTTTGGAGCTATAGTTAAGATGGAAAAGAAATAAGTAAATAAAATTGCTAGACATCGCCTTACTTAGATTTCTGCCCCTGTGGATGGATGTGTCTGCGGGTGACGTGTATTGTGTCTTGCCATAAAATTGAATGATCATTACAATGACTCACATTACTGAGCATTTATTTTGTGCCATTTATTCCGCTGAGACCTTTATGTTCACTTCCCCATTTAATCCTATTAAAAAATAAACTGAGATGTATTAAACATTTTAAGAGTTTATTCAAGCAAAAATTTGGAATCCGGCAGAGCCAGGCTGGAAGTAGTTAGGCGCTCTCCTCCTGCAGAAGCCAGGCGAAGGGCTTACACATAAAGCTCAGGAACCGAAGAAAGGCAGAGATTTGAGAGGCTGTAGCTTACAGCGCAGTTGGCTGTTAGTGAATGGCTGTCCTTAGTGTTTTGATTTTGCAACCGTGAGGCATTTGCAGGCTTAGATTTGGGTTTGCTTCCATAGGCCACCAGGCTTTAGAGCCACATCCATCTAATGGCCCTTTTGCTTAATCAATTTAAAAATCCTTACAGCAACTCTATGGGCTTGCATATGTTTTTAAAACGATTTTATCACGTTCTTTCACCACGTACATGTTTTAGTCACCATTTTTACAGATGAGGAGGCCCTATCTCAGGGAGGTTAGAAATGTGGCCCGGGGCCCTGCAGCGGAGACGTGGCTGCGGTGAGACCTTTCTGAGCTGAGAATGTGCTCACTCCACCACTCGCCGACATTCCTACACAATTTACCAGTACAAAGCACCTTCCCAGCCCTCTCTATGCATGTGCCCCCTCACAACTGTGCACGCAGGAATGTCAGTCAGCACTTGGCAGACGACGCACAGAAAACCTGAACAACTTGTGCTGATCACACAGCAGATAAAGGGAAACCGAGGCTTCAACTCCTGATAACAAACTCTGGGTTTTTTCCTACGTTAAGCACACTGATGCTATATTTAAGAAAGGCGAAACAAAAGACAAGTTTGTCGGTTAGATGCTTTAAAGGTACAAATGCCAAGCGTGACTGACCATTCGGCAGATGATAATAAAAATGTTTGCCCAAAAGACTGATTTCTGTGAAACATCATAATTTAGACCCAGAAGCAACCCTGGGAAAAACCATTTCTGGCTGACAGAGGAGCCAACCCGTACAGCGTTTCTGGAATGCTCTTCAGAACTGTGTGTGGAGAGTTTTAAGCGCCCAGACTCTTTGGCCCAATAATTTTATTTCTGCTTTGCAATGGCATCTGGCTAGCAGCCGCAGCCAGAGGTGCTGCCATCAGAGTGCACATGAAGTCAGAGAAAAAGAGGAAAACCTCCGTCAACATTGAAAATTAAGCCTGACAGGAACAACCAGAAAACTTGGAAATCCCACTCTGTAGCATGGGTGTTGCTTTTTGAAGTAATCAGAATGCTGGTTTGTACCTAATTGAGGACTAAAAGTCCAAGGCATCACATGTCAGAACATGAGAGCGGGTCTATTAGTGGCATGGCGCACCTGGGAGGGGAAGCACCCTCTCCGAGACAGTGGGTGCTCTGGGCAGGGTGGGAAAAAGGAGGAGCCAGACAGCACTGCATGCTGGGCTCTGGGAGGCCATGCCTTCCACCAGTTCCAAGGGCCAAATGGCCTCGAGGTAAAGGAGGAAAGCACTGTACCCCAGCCCTGCAGAATTACTCTCATTAGAGGCTCTATCCGTGTGGAGCTTTCCTTATAAGAAGTCAAAGGAAAAGTCCACCTAGTCCTGTTGAAAATTCTACAGAACAGCCCAAAAGAATATTAATCATGTCCCTCAGAAAATATATTACTTCCTTAAAATGATTTATGACAGGGGCGCCTGGGTGGCTCAGTTGGTTAAGCGACTGCCTTCGGCTCAGGTCATGATCCCGGAGACCCGGGATCGAGCCCCACATTGGGCTCCCTGCTCGGTGGGAAGTCTGCTTTTCCCTCTCTCACTCCCCCTGCTCGTGTTCCCTCTCTGGCTGTGTTTCTCTCTGTCAAATAAATAAAATCTTTAAAAAAAATGATTTATGACAGGAAGAAGAAAGATTGTAAAAGCTATTTGGTATCTTTTGCAGGATTAAAACAAACAAACCAACATGATTGTTTTAAACTGGGGCGGGTGGGGGACCTGGGTGGCACGGTCAGTTGAGCTTCAGACTCTGGGTTTCAGCTCAGGCCATGATCTCAGGGTCCTGGGGTCAAAGTGCACACCCGGGCTCCATGCTCAGTAGGAAGTCTGCTTGAGGATTCTCTCTCCCTCTGCCCCTCTCTAAAATAAATAAATAAATCTTTAAAAAGCAAAAGAGGGAAGGGGTTGGGGAAACAGGAGAGTGAAGCCTATAAGAAGAAAATAGGACCAGATGAAAGAGAAAAGAATGAGACCAAAAAAAATAATAATAATAATAATAATAGGGTGAGCCAAAGAAATAAGGCATATTTTTAAAATACACTTTTTAATAATTTAAAGAGATCATAAGTCGTATGTGAGCACGTTATGTACAGTATGCATACAGAATCTGTCTTGCAGAGAAAAACTTTAGAAAAGTAAAACTACAAATTAAAAAAAGAGAATAGTAAGATATTAGGTAAATAGATACAACGAACATACCATCTACACTAAGTATTTTAGGTTTTCTCAAAAGGACACCAGAGTAATTAGACAAAAACAATGTTAAAACACATTCTTTCTCTCTGTCTCTCTTTCTGCCTCTGCCTCTGCCTCTGTCTCTCTTTCTTACACACACATACACACACACACACACACACACACACACACACACACACACACACAGCCACACAGCCACACATATTATTCTGAGTAGAAATCAAGTCAGTTGCCTCATACTAGGCAAAAGTAAAATTAAGGCAATTGTTTCTAGACACACTCTGACAGCTGTTTGAAAATTGTAACCACAAAGAAAATAATCAAATGTTCAGGTAGAATTACAGGTTAACAGTAAAAAAGAATTAGATTAATAGGTAATATCAAACTTCTACATGTCATTAACTTTACAGAAAACAACAGAGCAATGGCTATAAGTATACTGAGAGGCCAAAAATTTAGACTGAAAGTTTTTACACTGAGTCAAAATTTCATTCATTTGTGAACACAGGAGAAAGATATATATTTATATTCTTAGCAAATCTGTACTTTTCAAAATATATTTTGAAGATACACAGCAACCAACAGAAAACTAAGAACCCAAGAATAAAGACGTCAGGGTATATAGAAGGACCAGTGATGACTCCTGAAATGTAGCAAACATAGAGCTCAGTCAAAAGGTTATAATTATGGCTATAAAACAAAGCAACTATAAAAATTTATTTAAAGATAACAAATATAAGGCAAAACTATTAATACCTTTAATATGATCCCATTAATAAAATGTGTGTATGGGGAGGAAAGGAAATTAGGGAGAAAGTTAAAGGGTGTTAAAGTCTTGGTGTAAAATGTTTAACTCCCGAGATGCCACACGTTGGGGTCTCGAAGTCCAGGGAGTTCCAGGCAGCCATCTTACAGAACAGGACACAATGGTCCAGAAAGAGAAAGGGCACGGCTAATGTCCTAAATCTACTCCAGGTGTTGTGAAAATACAGTGCTTCTTTAATTTTCCACCTTCAGTTTAGGGCCTAGTGTTTTTATTGACAAGGTTTCTGGAGAAGAAAAAGCATAAGAGACTTGATTTTATTGATCTCTGCGAAATCAGGGAAGGAGTGCTAACAGAATGAGAAGTACTGATGTCAACGCTAACAAATGTAACAGGGAATGGTCTTCATAATTTACTTCATTTTGACTTAGACATTGATCCATTGAAACAAATGTTTCCACAACCCAAAAACTTTTGGGAACCAGCAAATATTGTCACTTCTTTTTTCTTCCCCTCTTCTTCCCATCCAAGCCCCATGTTACAGAAAAACGCTTTCACTTTTCCCACAAGATACTTCCTTTAGGAATTGTAGAAAACATTACCTATAACTTAAAATGTATGAATTAGCATAGGATGATTTACTTATAAAATGACTTACATTCTCGTTTGATGAAACGGATTCCAGCTATAACCGTTACTTGCTTTATGTGATGGTCAAGATTAACCTGAGATGATTTCACTATCAATTAAGAATACGCAACTCAGCTAGTACTTGGGGACCCACCAAATAATCTAAGACTATTCATGTCACTAAGTTTCTCATTTTCTTGAGTTCTTTGCTGGTTCTCCATTTTTAACCTCCTGGGGACTTTAAAAGACATCAAATACTGTAGTATGTTTCTAATTTATTTATACTTAAATCATCAAAATGCTCTTTTGTAAGAGTCATTTGATGTCCAAGTATCCTTATGGGGCCTTTTCATTAGCCATGTCTCTGCCCCGGAAAAAAACAGGAAGTCACAATTTGCCACAATTAAAAAGATTGAGTCGGAAAACAAGGTTTGAATTCAGTTCCACATCAGTCTCACAACAACACTATTGCCTCTCTCCAAGTAACCTTCTTGTTTTTCAAAGATGTTTCAGAACACAGCGGCTCTTTTAAATTTAAACATCAGGAATAGGAGGAAGAACTTGTAATAATTGCTTGGGTTGCAGTTTACCTTCCCATTTTACGTGTGGCAGCATGGTGGTTGGGGAATTATGATCCCTTAAAACAGAACCGGGGGGCCTCGGTGGCTCAGTCGGTTAAGCATCAGACTCTTGATTTCAGCTCAGGTCCTGATCTCAGGGTCCTGGGAGGGAGCCCCAGGCTGGGCTCTGTGCTCATCAGGGAGTCTGTTTGTCTCTCCTTCTTTCTTCTTCCTCCTACTCCACTCACATGCTATCTCTAAGATAAATAAATAAAATCTTAAAAAAAAAACAAACAAAAAACAGAAACAAAAATAGTAGGGGGTAAAGAATCTTAACTTTGGTGCTAAGGCACACTGATTTCCTTCGAGCTGAATCAAAGTGAATCCTACCAAAATAAAACTCTAACAACTATGTACTCAAGAGAAAAAACTGGTGGAGGGAGGTTTCTTGATATTCCATTTTTCTCCCATAAATGTAAATTAGATCTTTGGCCAAGTGTTAACTGCTGGTAGTAAGCTAGGATGATATCAGTCACTGAAGAGAAAATGATGTCTTCCCTCAGTACAGATGGAATATGTCGCCTTTCCTAAGATTTTTGCTTCAAATACCACAACCTCCAGGTGCTCTGTTTCCTGAACAAGTGTGGGGTTTCCTAATTTCAGTCAGAATCCACTCAGAGGACAAAAACCATACCAGTTGTTTGAACAGAGATAATTTAACATAAAGGATTGTTAAATGGACGTAAAGTTGTTAACCAGGTTCCTGAGAGAGTGGAAAGAGGACTCAAAGGTGTCAGGGAGGTAGCAATCTCAGCAAGCAGCTAGCGCTCCTCAGGCTGAGGAAACAAAGAAAGAGTTGGGAAGATTTAATGGAGAAGCCCCAGGGAAACACGCTCCTGAGGAGAGGTTCCTGTGGCCGATGTTGGGGCCCCTGAGCAGCATGGGGTGAGTCACAGCCACTGCAGGGGTGAGGTAGACAGCAGGGAGGGAGTCCAACCGCACTAGCGCTCCCTGAGGACAGACTCTGTCATAGCCAGCTGGCAAAGCAGATGGGACTCTGCAGCCCAACCTCCAGAAGCCCCCAGCTCCACAAAGTGGAGCACAGGAGGATGGGTTTGAAGATGAAAGACCATACTTAGTAACTGGTCGCCCAGTGTATCAAGAGATTTAGGAGGCTGACTGAGATGCCTGAGAATTCTCATTGTCATTTTACTGCCCCTCTCCCCCACCCCCCAAAATCAAACAGCAGGCTCAAAGAAGTGAGTTCTGAAACTGGGTTAAATAGCCAGTAATAATAATCACAGTATTTATCAAATGTCATGTGTCATAGAGGGTTCTGAGCAGCCTACATGTGTGAATTCTTTACAGTAACCATTATGTCTCCAGAAAAACCCTGTCACTTCTACATGCGAGGAAACCGAGGCACAGAATGCTTATGTAATTTGGCTAAAGTCGTGAGCCACTGAGAGAGAAGTGGGAATTGCAGGGCAGGCAGTCTGGCTCTGAGACCCCCCGTCCTCACCGGCACACAGGGCCCCAGTGCTGGTATCTGTCTTCATAGATGAAGCTGACTCATTGAAATAACAGTAACAATTAATCATGTTCTAGCTAATGAGCTGTGGTTGGGCCCTGTTCTAAAAGCACATACATGTACGAACTCACCGAATTCTCACAGCAACTGCATGAAGTCAGTACTATTATTTGCTTTGCCTTACAAACGAGGAAACTGAAGCCCAAGGAAGATAGGCAATTATTGCAACGTCTTGGGCTTAGTGAGAGGCTGAGTTGTGATTGGCCCAGGAGCACCCACCACGGGAGACTGCATGGCAAATTAAGCCTCTGTGAGGCAGCATTGACAGTGTTGCTCCCTGAAAACCCTTGGGCTAGTTCCAGTAAATGGGCCATGTACTCCCATCTTCTTTATATACTCAAACTCCCATCTTTTTTAGGCTTATTCTGTAACGCAGACGTCTATCCATCAGGACTGCTCTTCCTTTCAGACTCTTGATTACATTTAAAGAAGCTTTGCTCTATATCATGGCCTGTGAAAAGGGAGTTTCACTGAAGCTTATGCATTTAAGAAAGTTGAAACAATCTGAGTCAGTGTTTCTTCATGACCCTGGCTGCCCTGATAAAGGCCCTCCGTCCCAGCTCAGCAGAATCAGATTGGAGCCGCTCTAGATCTGAGCTCTTTGCGGAGGACCCAGACATTCAGTTCTCCTGTGCCATTTAACCCATCCTGATGGGAGCAGCCCTCGCAGACATTCTTCAGGGGATTCCCTCCTCTGAAAATTAAATGAAATAGCCAAAATACTTTCCCATCTATAAACTCTAATCTATCTCAACAGAAGGCTTAGTGGCTCTCATTCCTGGCCCCTAGCACAATGGCTGGCCAGTAGAAAGAGTTTAATGAGTGTTTCTTAGATAAGTAGGACAATTAATTAATAAGCGATCTTCCCAGAACCTATCAAGATGCATATATATCATAATAATTAGGTGAAAGCCTCTCTCTTGGACTCCAACAAAGGGACTAAAATACAAAACTCTTTCCAGATAAAAGAGTGTTTTCTTTAAGGAAATCTCCCTGCTAAGACCCCAAGGACAGTGATTTACTGAAGATCTAAAAGGCAGGTGTTTAGTAGAGAACACAGCTAACGACAGTCAAGATCTTCATCAGTTTTACACATTTAGTTTGTGAGAATGCTCATTCCTCTTGGTAATTCTTACTTAACAATGTTTTTAATATGGATTTCTGTGAGTCTTTTCTGAAGTATTTATGGTCTACTTTTTACAGATCTTTCTATTCAAATGTATGTATGGTACATATCATGTGTGCACGGATAGCTAAATAATTCATTTCTTTTAAATTATATGTGATTTTTGATTATTCTTTATTTACTTGAGCCATATACTACCATTTGCTAGTGAAAACCTGGTCTACAAAACCTATAAGAAGGAAAATTTTGCGATGGCATTTCCTTTTCCAGAGGAATTATTTTTAATTGCTTTTAGCAAGAAGAGCATATTTATCTAAAGCCTTCTAAATACAACTTACTTATTAAACCTTTATTTAATCTACCATATCAGAAACCCTCCTCAGTCTAAATTGAAGCTATACCTATTTCACCACATATACCTTCAAACCACAAGCAAAACAGTCTCTTCTAACTAAAATGCAATAGGCAGAAGATGAGAATTTTCTTAAAACTAAATCATGATCGTAAAGGAAAAAAAGGACACAGGAAAGAACATAGGCTTCTAAAAATCAGTAATAAGACCATGCATTGCACTCACTAAAGTATATGTGTCCTTTGCAGAAAAATGAGAAGATCTGTTACCATTACAAAGAATATCAAGACCAAAAAGAAAAAAAAGGGGGTGGGGAGAAGAATGTGGAAACCTCCCAGAGTGGAGGAAAAAAACACTGCTGAAATATTGTAAGCACTCTTCTAATCTCTTATCTGGGCACACACACATATGTGCATACAAATAAATGCAGTCCCCCTTTTCAAAAGTTAGCTCAAACTGGACATACTGTTGTGTAACCTGCCAGGCTTTTTAAACTCTGAAATTCATAACTTAGGCCCTTGAGGCAAACTCTGGAAGAAAGGGAGGACCCGGGTTGAATAGCAATCTTGTAAGAAAAAGAAAGGGAAGGAAAAGTGGAAGTCCAATGAGATCAAAGAAGACAGAGGATATGGGGCTGAAAGGATATCACAAAGGAAGCAAAAGATAAAGACGGACTTTTTCAATTTAAACTGCATTTTCTAATTTTCTTAATTGCATCAACATTGCACTATTGTGTGTTTTTGGAAATTCTACTCTGCAATTCCAGTCTTCCTCTCCTCTTCTTCCTCCCCCTTCTCTGTGGCTGGGGTAGTTCACAGCACAGTGTAGAGATGCCAACCGCTGGAGCCAAATTCAATTCCAAATCCAAACATAAGCAATGTTTGCGAATCGAGACTCCTTTGAGGTTCACCCAACTCCAATTTTACCAATTCCCTCCAGGGAAAGATTTCCCTTTGAAGCTTCTGTGTATCCAAGTGCATTCTGGGATACAGGTTTGGGTTTCTGTTGTAGGGTGATTTACGTATAGAATGAATACATTCTGCACCTAACCCTCTCTTGCTTTATGTGTGCACAGCCTGTGACAACATATACTAAAGCGGGTACTCAAAGGCATGGCTGGAAAACATTTTTGGTTCATGTGCATCTGAATTAAAATTTAAAAGGCAAATTGAGAATATTGAATTAGCCCAGATGTTGTAAAGTTAATATGCATGTTGCTTTCTTCAGAAATGCTCTTAGGCTTAAAAGGGTGGGGTGGTGGGGGAACAGGAGCACTTGAAATGAAACTTATTTTAAAATGGGAATTTTAAAACTGTTAATTGTATCAAGCATTGTCTCACAGATAAATGTGACAGGCCACAACTTGAAATGCTTAAACACACAAAAATTTTTTTCCTAAAGAAAATAGTCTGCTAAACTATATGCGTTGGAACATGTTTCTAAGCACACTTGGAAAAGGGGGGTGTAGTTTGAGCAAGCTTAAGGGACTCTACCTGCCTCCAGAGACCTGAAAGCCCAAGTGGAAAAATAAATAAGCTTGAGCTTAAAATAAATAGAGTTGGGAGAGGGCTGAGAATGGTACCCATGCTGAGAATGGCTTGCGAACAAAGCCCACATGTTGGGGAGGGGGCTGGTGGCATTCACTAGTGGTTACTTTATTTGGGGGGGTGAACCAAATCCACAGAGGTCCTTAAACCCAAGTAGAAACCTAAGCCCCTCTTATCCAGACCTTCATGGAGGTGTCTTCCCTCTCCCTGGACAAGGTATTGACATTCTCAATTTGGGTCTTTGTTGACTCCATTCTTGTCCTCCCTACCTTGCATACCTGTTTAAGTGTCTTCTCTCAGATTAAACTTCCAGGAAGCTGAGAGTTTGTTTCCTTGTTTAACCCGTAGGCACTCTTCCCCTGGCCCCCCTCATGATGTCACACATGCAATCTGCGCTCAGGAAACATTTGAGAAGACAGGCCTGCTTTATCATTTCATTCCTAAATTACTAAGAATAGATTTGGGAGTGGGCCAACAGAATTATGTCTCCTGGGCCTCTGAGAGTCTTTATTTTATACTCCCTTATTTTGCCTGATACCAAGCGGCCAGACCACAAATAAATACTATTTAATTGACCCACCACCATGACCTTTTCCAAAATACATCAAGACTTAGAAAATAAATACCTATTATTGACATTATCCTACTTCCTTCCCTTTGCAGATTCTAGCATTTAGTCGTCAACTTGGAATCTCGCTCCTAACAAAAATTCCTATATTGCCCACATTTTAAATTATTATTCTCCTTGGGCTTACCAAAAAGAGAGATGCTTTTCACCCAATATATGTTTGTAAAATAATGGTATGTACATAGCATTTTTTTAAAAGACTGAATTAATTTATTTATTTGAGAGAGAGAGAGAATGAGAGAAAGAGAGCACATGAGAGGGGAAAGAGAGCACATGAGATGGGGAGAAGCAGACTCCCCACTGAGCAGGGAGCCCGATGCAGGACTCTATCCTGGGAGACCAGGATCATGACCTGAGCTGAAGGAAGTTGCCCAACCAACTGAGCCACCCAGGCGCCGTATATGTAGCATTTTATAAACAATTGTATTGAGCAAATTGAAGTGTACTTTTATGGTCAGGAAGATGGTCATGCCCTTATAAACTATTCTCAGTCTGTAACATTTACCAAGATGTGAAAGGTAAATAATAAACACATTATATATACATCCTTTTTTGCTTAACACTAAAGCTTTTTCTTGAAACTGCATCCGTAGCATCCTATTATGAGTCGAAAGAAATTAGCAAAGCTCCAAGTGTCATTTAAACAAGGCAAGAAACTATGAGAGGACAAATGACAAGACTGTTGATGAGCACTAATTCCAAAGTACAAAGTAAGGCTATTAGCCCACATGAGATGAACGATGATGTAAAAATATGGCAGTCAGAGTCATTCTCTCTACGAAATTCTGCTCATATGAGACATTGCATTGTGAAGGAAAGAGAGCCAACTTCAGATCAAAAGTCCTAGGTTCCTTCTGGTTTCCAGGCCAACACATAAGGATCCTGAAAGTTGCCACTCCATCCTAACAACAAGTAAAAAGCTGAACAAACTGAAAAATAAGCAACTCTTCTGAGATCAAGTGGAGAAGAGAGGTGGCAGGGCAAACTTTTGCCCCCCAAATTAGAGACAGATAGATGGACACAGAGTACCACAACTTAGCAGAAACCAGTGGCAGGGTAGGAAAGTCTGAGCTATAACTGATGAACCGTGGGACACTCAAGACAACTGTGAGAGTTAAAACGCCAGAAAGATATAGTTATAGGGGCCTCAACACTTTGCTGAGTTTTACCTTCTGGAGTTCTACCAGGTTTTCACAGTGAATATTAGAGAAAAGTCCACTCATGAGAGGGGAAATGGACCAATTTGTTTAAAGACCCAAACAGCCAAAACTCACACAAGAAAAAATAGAAAATCTCAATAATCTTGTATTTATTAAAGAAACTGAATCAATGTAATGTCCCCAAAATGTAATGTACCCAAATGTCCCCTAAATGACAGCTCTACAGTCATACATGTACACTGGTGAATTCTATCAAACATTTAAGGAAGATAGAAAAGTTGTCTACAATCTGTACTCATTCTATGAGTACAGCACTATTCTAATACAAAATCAGACAAAGACATTACAAGAAAAGAAAGTAATCGATCAATAATTCTCACAAATATGAATGCAAAAATCCTCAAAGAAATATTAGCAAATCAAATCCAACAATGTATAAAAAGAGCTAAACAGCATGACCAAGTGGTATTTAACCTAGGTATGCAAGGCTAGCCCAACATCTGAAAATTAATTAATATAATCCATCACATCAACAGGCTAAAAAAAAAGAGTCACACAATCATATCAATAGATGCAGGCAAAGCATTTGAAAAAATCCAACACCCACTCATAATTTTAAAAAAATATCAGCCAACTAAGAATAGAAGGAAACCTCCTCAACTTGATAGAGAATATCCACAAAAATCTCCAACTAACATCTAACAACAACTAACGGTGAGCTTTCCTGCTAATATCAGGAATAAGGCAGGGATATCTCCCCTTACCACTGCTCTTCAACATCATACTAGACGTTCCAGCTAATGTAATGAGACAAAAAGGGGAAATGAAAGGTATACAGAGTTAGAAGGAAAAAATAAAACTATCTTTCTTCATAGGCAGTGTGACCATGTATTTAAAAAATCCAAAACAAATGACTAAAAAAAACCTCTTGGAAATAATGAGCAATCATAACAAGGTTGCAGAATACAAGGTTAATATACAAAAAAGTCAGTCACTTTCTTATACAACTGCCATGAGCAAGTGGATTTGAAATAAAAAACACATTAGCATTTATAGTACCAAAAAATGATATATTTTGGTAACAAAATATGTACAAAATCTATATAAGGAAAACTACAAAACTCTAATGATAGGTATCAAAGAACTAAATAAATGAAGAGATATTTCATATTTGTGGATAGGAAGGTTCAATACTGTCAAGATGCCAGGTCTTCCCAATGTGATCTATGGATTCAATACACTCCCAGTCAAAATCCTAGCAAACTATTTTGTGGATGTCAACAAGATAATTCTAAAGTTTATAGAGAAGGAAAAAACCCTGAATATGCAACTCAATATTGAAGAACAGTTGGAAGACTGACATTATTCTGATTTTAACACTTACTATAAAGTTATAATAATCCAGACACTGAAGTATGGGTGGAAGACTACACCAATAGATCAGTGCAACAGATTAGAGAACCCAGAAATAGACCTTCATAAATACAGTCAAATTATAATTGACAAAGGAGTAAAGGCAATACACAATGGAGCAAAAATAATCTTTTCAACAAATGTGTGCTGGAACAAGCAGATATTAGCATGCAAAAAAAAAAAAACCCTAAATTTAATATAGACCTTATATTTTTCACAATAATAATTTCAGAATGGAGCAGAGCCCAAAATATAAAAGGCAAAACTCTAAATTCCCAGAAGAAAACCTAGATGACCTTGGGGATGCTAATGACTTTTTAGCTACAACGCCAAAGACACCATCCATGAAAGAAAGAACTGACAACGTAGACATCATTAAAATTAAGAACTTCTACCACATGAAAGACAATGCCAAGTGAACAAACAGAAAATCAGAGACTGGGAAAAAATAGTTACAAAAGCACATCTGATAAAGGACTACTATCTGAAATATACAAAGAACTATCAACACTTAACAATAAGAAAATGAATAGCCTGATCAAAAATGGGGCACAAGATGTAGACACCTGAGCAAAGAAGATACACAGATGGCAAGCAAGCATGTAAAAAGATGAGCAATATATTGCATTATTAGGAAACAGCAAATTAAAGCAACAGTGAGATACCATTACACACCTATGAGAACGGCCAAAATCAGGAACACTGGTATCCTCAGAGGCTGCTGAGTATGAAACAACAGGACATCTCGTTCATTGCCATTGGTAATGCAAAAACGGTAGTCACTTTGAAGGGCAGTTTGGTGGCTTCTTAAAAATCTCAACATACCTCCACCATATGATCCTGCAATCATACTCTTCAGTATTCACCCAAAGAAGCTGAAATTTATGTCTACCCCAAAACCTGCATAAGAATGCTTATAGCAGCTAGATTCACAGTCGCCCAAACTCAGAAGCAACCAAGACATTCTTCAGTGGATAAATAAGCTGTGGTACCACCTGACTAATGACCATATTATTCAGCACTAAAAATAAACAAGCTATAAAACTCTTTAAAAAAAGACATACAGGAAATTCTGAAAAGGCTACATACTATACAGTTACAAGTTATGACATTCTAGGAAAGGGGAAAATATGAAAATGGCAAAAATACTAGTGGTTTCCAGGGGCTAGGAGAGAAGGAAGAATGAATAGGTAGAGCACAGAGGATTTTTTTTGAGTAGGGAAACTCTTCTGTATGATATTGTAATGATGGCTGCATACCACACACTTGTGCAAACCAAAGAAAACACACCACCAAGAGTGAACCCTAATGTAAACTATGGACTCCAGGTGATAATGACGCACCCAAGGAGGGTCATCAAGTGTAACAAATATACCAGTCAGGACAACCAAGGATGTTGACATGGGGGGAGACTGTGCCTGTGTGGGAACAGAGGGTACATATGGGAAATATCTGTATCTTCTGCTAAATTTTGCTATGAACCTAAAAGTGCTCTAAGAAATAAAAGTTTACTAATTAAAAAAAAAAAAAAATCCTGGGTTTTAGTTCTGACTCTGCTACTTACTAGTTAAGGTACCCGGACTAGTCAATGTATTAGGCCTTGTAAACTGCTGGTACAAGTGATATTTACTCCTCAGGTTTGCCAAGAGGCCACAGTGAGACACTGGGTGTGAGAACCCATTGTAAAACGTGGGAGACCCATGCCTTTGGCTTCCTACAGAAGTGACCGAACAATTTCTCATCAGTTTCCACCGAGCAAGCAGTGGCGGTTGCAGATGTGGAAATACCTCATCCTTTTACGATCTTAAAGAAATTAGCATGAGCTCCAAGAAAATCCCAAACAAAAGCTGATGAAACTCTACTGGGTGCCAAGGAAGCAGCTGGCACCATAAACACGGTGAGAGCTTTGTTGGCACACCTCCCTCTGCTGTGCTGCCAAATCCTCTTGTTGGGGGGAGCCTGGCATAGCGGCCGAGATGCAAATGTGGAAGAGGAGTGCAAGCCGTCCTCTAACCTGCTGCTGGCCTGAAACAAGAGGACAGCTTTGGAGATCCAGCCTGCAGGATCCCCCCAAGTTTCGGTGCACATCCCATGCCATACACTTGGGGGAATGCGAGGCATGGCTCAGATCCTTCGGTATGAAGCAGTCACGTAACGTAAGTGTTATTTTGTCTTTAAACATACTCTTAATTATCATCATCCTCTTTAAATCTCTGGAGGGAAACACAATCTAGAATGCCCTTCTAAAATCTTATGTGTTTGTGTGTTTTACTTTTGCCTGGTTATCTTGTAAGGTATTTTCCAGGCAGTTCTTAATGAGCCTTGAAAGGTTTCTGTTAGGGAAGGATGGACAATTGTAAAGTGATATTGCCAAAAGAAACGAGGGGACAATGCCTGTTTTCCCATATTTACGTAGATCTTATCTCATTTCCACCACCTTCTTTAGTATCTTAAATAGGCTTAATAGAACCCATTTAGGACAGCTCAAAAGTTCTGCATTACAAAAAAAAGAGTGTTTTTGCCTGCCTGTGTAAGCGGCTTGCCAGGTAAGAAGAAGAAGGGGGCCTCATATTGCCTTTACTCACTGAGCTCACATTCCCTTGCCCCCACTGAGAGACATGCTGCCCATACAGACCTGGGCAAGGAGGCAGGTGTCCAGGCCTGGCACTGGGCAGGCCCAATCTGACATCTGTCCCAGTCCCAGTCTCCCATGCTCAGCAGGGCTATGATTTAAATGGGAAACATAACTGAAAAGGGACCCCGGATTTTCCATCAGATTCTTCACAATTAACTTTTTGAGGAAGATCAGGAGAGGTCTGTGTATGGGGGCATGAGGAGCAGGGCATGTTCAACGTGGCGATGATGTCTCTGGAGCCTGTCTGCTGGACAGCCTTCTGTGGGTGGTGACAGTCACAGCGACGGTCTCGTTCCACAGTTGGATTTGAAGTCTGACTTGTAAATTTACAAACCGAGTCTCAGAAACATCTTCAGGATCAAACTGACCCTGTAAGTGAAAGGGTTCCATTTCAAATTAGAAACTATGTATATTTTTAAAAATATTGATGTAATAGCTAAGAGACATAGGAAGGAACTTGGAAATCATGCAAAAGTGGTATATTCTCCACCCACAGCTGGGCTGACGCTTTTTTCTATTTCAAGAGCATTGGGGGAAAAAATATAATTCATTTGTGGATCTCTTCAATCCAACAGTAGCCTATATGACAACATCTCAACACAGCAGAGAAGAGCTGAGTGTGTAACTCTGAGGATTTTTACATATTTATAGGTTTTTGTAAAAATATTCCTTTCCCCAAACTCAAAGGTCTACTGACTCGCTGACAGCCAACAAAATACTGGGATATCAATTAGATGTTAGACTGCCAACCCCAGGAAGAAAGACAGAAAGAGCGAGTCAAAGAAAGAAGAAAGAAATATGTGAGAGAGGAAGGGAGGGGAGAAGAGGAAAACAAGTAAGGAAGGGAAAAGAGGAAGAAGGAAGGAAGAGAGAGAGAGAGAGGGAAGGAAGGGAAGAGGGAGAGTAAGAGGGAGGGAGAGGTAAGAAGAAATGGCATTAATTAGTATGTGTTTCAAAGCACACCAGATTTTGATGGGGCATCAGGGTGGCTCAGTGGGTTGAGCATGTGACTCTTGATTATGGCTCAGGTCATGATCTCAGAGTCCTGAGAGCAGACCCACCCCCCCCAACATCGAGTCTGGCATTGGGCTCTGTGATGGGCATCAAGCCTGCTTGGGATTCTCTCTCTCCCTTTCCCTCCTGTGCTCCTTCACTCTCTGAATAAATTAATAAATATCTATAAAACAAAGCACACCAGTGGACTCTAGTTTTCTACTGGATCCAATTACTTTAAATTCAATGAATATTAATCTAATATGTACTATACGCAAGGCATCCTGATGAAAAATTAGTAGCAAGATAATGTCCTCAAACTGTTTGAAAATAAGATTCAGTTAAAAACAAAGCCCCAAACAAGCCATACAAACGCATGGACCTAAATTCTCTTACTACTCGTGTGTAATACAGGCACAATATGGTGGTATATAAGCCCTAAGAGGACTGAAGTTCACAAAAACACGTATTTGGGCATTTCACCATGCCATTTTGAAATCTCACTTGACAAAAAAACGTAATAATATAAAAGTCCAAGGCATGGGGCATACCAGCCTACCGGTGTACCTTCCTATCTTGCTTCCCTCCCTCCACCTATCTACCCAACCATCCATCCCTCCACATGCCATTTTCGCCTAAAGCCAACCTGGCCTCTGCCCGCAGAACTGAGTCAACTGGGCTTTCAGTAACAGGACAGAGTTCTCATTGGAAGCCGGATGCTGTGGGCAATTCCTGCCTCCACCCCTACCTCTTCCCAATCCAAGCCACCAACAGCTCTCAGCTGAAGAGCAACAGTAGCCTTCTAACTAGACTCCTCTTGCCCTATTAAATGCATTCTCTCGTAGTACTCAGAGGGCCATTTGTGCAATGCATCATGTCACTCATATGTTCTAAATGCTCCAAACTTTGCACTGACAATAGAACCCAGGGTCCTCATCGTGATGTTGAAGGCTTCACCTAACCAGCCCTGCTAACTCTCCAACCTCGTCTGTACCTCCCCCGTCTCCCACTTTTCCCTTCCTTGAGTATGGCAAGGCTTTCCCATGTTAAGGTCTTTCTCAGCTCCCTCCCAGTAGCCCCCTTCTCTTTCCTCCTGGATCAGCTTAAATATCACCTTCCCCAAAAACCCTGCCCAAAGGGAAGCCTGCCCTCTTTACCCATTCACTCTTTCTTCACCTCTCCTTGCTGTTTTCTGCATAGCACTTCTGACCTTTTCGAGTTATTTTGTTATTTCTCTCTCCCCTTGCTGAAATGTGAGTCCTCAACACCCAATAATCAGCCTGCCTTAGAGAAAGCAATCAGTAAACATTTGCTGAATAAATGAAGAAATCCACTCATCCACCCACGTTTTCTTGGAAGGTTGTGTTCCAGGTGCTGGGGATTGAGAGGTGAATAACATAGCCCTCAAAGGGCTCACAGTCCAAAAGGGATACAGGTTATAAAAAATGGTTCTAATACAACCAGAAAATTGCTGCAAGAGACAGGTACATTGTACAATGGCAGGAATGCCACAAAGGAGCTCAAGTGAACTGAATCTGGGCAGGCGTAGGGGTGAGCAGATATTTTGCAGAAGGCAACAGTGGAGAGAGGATTTGGTGAGGGCACTCTAGCCCACAGGACTAGCGGTCCCAGAGGTGTGGAAGCAGGAAAGAGCAAGTAAGACTTGGATGGCCTAAAATGTATCCTGTTGCAGGATATAAACTGCTAGACACTTAGCTATGAAAAATGGCAGGAGAGGGGCACCTGGGTGGCTCAGTGGGTTAAGCCTCTGCCTTCGGCTCAGGTTATGATCTCAGGGTCCTGGGATCGAGACCCGCATTAGGCTCTCTGTTCAGCAGGGAGCCTGTTTCCTCCTCTCTCTCTGCCTACTTGTGATCTCTGTCAAATAAATAAATAAAATCTTTTTAAAAAATGGCAGTGGAAAACCCATCTGTGTTCCTGATTTTGGGCTCTCATACGCTGCAGAAAGACCTTTTTAAGCAGGTGCTCATTAAAAATGCTTATTGATCCATTCCTTCTTAAGCAAGAAATGAGGTACAGTGTAGATGAGAATGAGATTCATGCATAGCTTTATATGCTAGACTAATGTGTTTTATTTTCTCCCATGGAGAAAGAGAATCTACTAAATGATTGCAAGTAGAGTTTTTCTTTGTGTTGTTTTGGTTTTTACCTTTGCTCTCCCTGGCACCAAAGAGTGGGAGGTGTGGGGGAGGCTCAAAAGGGTTGAGATTAGGGTACTGCCTTCCTAGACAAGGGTACAGTTATGACTTTAAGATATATCCTTGGAAGCATGTTATTCACATACACTCATAAAAATAGAAATAGCTTTTTTCCCAGACCAAATCATAACAGAAAGAACAATTCTATGCATTTTTTCCTCATCTGCTTCAAGAAATACAGTCTCATCTGAATCTTCCTCCTTAAAACATTCCAGTACCTAAAATTACCTAAAACATTTTTCATTGAGAATCCAAAATATGGCTAGTTTATGTATGTGACTCACAAGCTTACTTTCTTTGTTTAAAATTAAAATTGATACACTGTACTTTTCAGCACAGATTTAGGTTTATAGAAAAATTGAACAGAAGGCACAGAGTTCCCATATTACCTTCCTCTCTCCGAAGTTCCCATTATCCACATCTTGCATTTGTTACAGCTGATGAACCAATACTGATACCTTATCACTAATACTCCATAGTGGATTTAAGGGCGTGTTGTCAAGTTCTGGATCTGGATCACAGCCCAAACCACAGTACTGAGAGTACCATCCGTGAAGGTCGGGTTGCCCTCCAAGTCTCCTGTGCTCTGTCTATTCATCCTTCCTACCCTCCTCCCAAACTCTGGGCAATTACGGATCATTTTTACTGTCTCCATAGTTTGGCCTTTTTTAGAACATCATACAATTGAAATCATACAGCATGCGGCCTTTTCAAACTGACTTCTTTGACCTAATGGCATGTATTTAAGGTTCTCCATGTCTTTTCATGGCTTGCCAACTCACTTATTTTTATTGCTGAATAATATTCCATTTTCTGGATTAATTAAAGTTTGTTTCGAGTATATTTTTATTGCTTCTAATTTCTGGAAATAATGAATAAAGCTGCTATAAAAATTTATGTGCAAGTTTTTGCGTGGGCTTAAGTTTTCATTTCATTTTGGTAAATAGCTAAGTGGGTGACTGCTGGATTATATGGTGAGAGTATATTTAGACACAATACTGCTTGTATTCCCTCTCTCGCTACTGCTCAAGTAGCTTCCAAAATGTCATCAACATTTGCATTCCTATCAGCAATGAAAGAGAGTTCCTGTTGTTCCATATCCTCGCCAGCTTTTGGTGTTGTCAGTGTTTTGGATTTTAGCCATTGTAGTAGGTGTATGGCAGTATTTAATTATTTTCTTTTTTAAAAAGATTTTATTTATTTATTTGACAGAAAGAGACACAATGAAAAGAGGGAACACAAGCAGGGGGAGTGGGAGAGGGAGAAGCAGGCCTCCCGCCGAGCAGGGAGCCTGATGGGGGGCTCCATCCCGGGTCTCCAAGATCATGACCTGAGCCAAAAGGCAGATACTTAACGACTGAGTCACCCAGGCGCCCCTTAATTTGTAATTTTCTAGTGACATGTGATATTGAACATTCCTTTATATGTTACTTGTCATGCGTGAATCAACTTTAACCAACAGGTTGAAGAAGAAATCAAAAGATAAGTCAGAAAATACTTTGAGATGAAGGAATATAGAAACGTAGCTACCAGTGATACACTGGAAGCTGTGCTTTGAGAGAACGTTTTGGTTGAATGACCTATACTTAAATAGAAAAAGAAGAACAGGAGGAGGTGGAGGAGGGAGAAGAAAGTTCTCAAATCAGTAATCTCATTTCCCATCTTAGGAAACCAAAAAAAGATAAGCAAACTAAACCTGAAGCAAGCAAACAAAAGAAAATAATAAATATTAAAGCCAGGCTAAGTAAAATATAAAAAATTAATGGAACCGAAGGTTAGTTCCTTGGAAAGATCAATACAACTGACAAATTTTCAGCCAAAGTGACCAAGAAGAAAAAAATGATTCAAATTACTAAAATCGGGAAGGAAAGAGGGGCTTACTACAGAACTTACAGAAATAAAAGAATGATAAAGAAGTACAATAAGTAGCAATATGCCAACAAATGAAATCACTACATGAAATGGTCAAATTCCTAGAAAAAAACACAAGTATCAAACCTGACTCAAGAATAAACAGATTAGGGGTGCCTGCGTGGCTCAGCCGTTAAGCGTCTGCCTTCCACTCAGGTCACGATCCCAGGGTCCTGGGATACAGTCCTGCATCTGGCTCCCTGCTCAGCGGGAAGCCTGCTTCTCCCTCTCCCACTGCTTCTGTTCCCTCTCTCCTTGTTTCCCTCTCTGTAAAATAAATAAATAAAATCTTTTAAAAAAGGAAGAAGAAATATATTATCTTGAACCTATAACATGAAAAAATATTGAATTGTTAATTAAATCAGTCTATCTAACTTATCAAATACTCCTTAATATTTCCCTTTTTAAGAATTATTCCAGGGGGCGCCTGGGTGGCTCAGTTGTTAAGCGTCTGCCTCAGGCTCAGGTCATGATCCCGGAGTCCCAGGTTTGAGCCCCGCATGGGGCTCCTGGCTCCACAGGAAGCCTGCTTCTCCCTCTCCTGCTCCCCTTGCTTGTGTTCCCTCTCTGGCTGTCTCTCTCCCTCTGTCAAATAAATACAATCTTTAAAAAAAAAAAAAAAAAAGAATGCTTCTATGGACAGTTGTTAAGATTCCCAAGATAGGCTATAAAATACTTTGCCCTTCTCGGCAGGGAGAATATTATATACGTGAAAAACACGGAGATATGGTTATCAAAATTAAGTTCAATGCTGTTTCCATTTGCTATAACATTTGGTCATTTTGAGCTCCTCGCCCCCCAAGAAAAGCCAGTAAGCATTTTCTAATTCTCTCCCAGGTTTCAGGACCTGAAAGAATGTCAGCTTATCTTGCATTTAATCTTCACACAATCAACAAGATGGTGGCTTTTGGAATCAGGCCTGGGAGAAAATTCTAGCTCTTTTGTTTATATTACCTGTGGGAACTTGGACAAGTCCCTGAGAATCCATTTTCTCATTCTGTGGGATGCTATGGGAATAATACTGCTTTCTTCTAGTACGGCAAGTCATAATTGGGGTAGCATCCAGAAGTGTCTAGCCTAGCCATCAATGTGGTAGGTACGTATTGATCACATACTGTATACCTACTACTCTGCTCAGGATACAACTGTAAGCAAAACACAACTCCTTCATGGAGCTGACGGAGTTGTTGGAAAGACACTTTCAACAGTGACTCACAGCCTGTTGGCTATTCCTATTCTTAAGATGGAATGTAAAATGTAAAAATTAATAACACAATCTGGCATCATGGTTAAATGATGACTACTTTACAGGTGGTAAGATGCAGATGAATTAAGGCTTTTATGTTCTCTTTGGAGAGATTCATTATCTTTCTGTGTCTCTTGAAAATGGAGAATGGAGAGAAACACAGTAAAAGCTGGGTCAAAAAGTGAAGTTCCTGGGCTTAAATGAATGAAATGAAATATGTGGAAGGGTTTATGCACATTTTCCAACAAATTAGAAGTACTGAATGAGGTTTGTAGAATGCAAATCAATATGAACCATCTTGACAATGAGTCAACGACATATTCTGCCCTCCCAGACATGAGGCTGTAGAGACAAGAATGCAGGTAACGAAGGAATATGGACCAAGGAGCGGTTGCAGAGTAGAAGATAGAGACACCTTCCAAATAAAGTGTGACCTGTCACAGGACTCACAGGTGTAAAAGACATGGCAAAGTCTCCAGGACCAGAGAACATTTACAGCCCCTTCTACCACTGGGGAAAATAATGCTTAAAGTAAGTGGCGACTGACAGTGTGTCCTGGTAAGCAGCTTTCAGCACTCCCACAGACAAAGGCAAGGAAAAGAATAAAGTCAGCTACAATATCCCAATTTCAATCTGATGAAAACTTCTGGTCATAAGAAGAAATACTTTCCTCAGAGGACTCCCAGATTTCTGAGCTGACACTTGTCCTGACTGGGAACTACATACAGCACCATCTAGTGAAATAACTTAGAACACTTAGGTTTTTGAAAACCCAAACTAGGAAATGGTTAAAAACATATATCAGTGAAAGATGTGGGGATTTTTATTTCTATTTTTGTTTAAAGATTTTATTTATTTATTTGACAGAGAGAAACACCAGCGAGAGAGGGAATACAAGCAGGGAAGTGAGAGAGGGAGAAGCAGGTTTCCTGCCGAGCAGGGAGCACGATGTGGGGCTCGATCCCGGGACTCTGGGATCATGACTTGAGCTGAAGTCAGTCGCCCAACCAACTGAGCCACCCAGGCGCTCCTATGTGGGGATATTTAAAGGACGGAATGAGGGGGGAAAAGCTGCCTGCAGTCTTACCTGACATACATTTATAAACTCCTAGGGAATGTAAGAATGCTTTTCATTCAGTCAGTCATTTGATACAGTGACAATCGCAAAGCATTGGTTTGGCATCACTGGGAGAGAAGCATTGGAGTAAAGGAAGACTGAAACTGAGTGAGTGTGGAGCAAGAACGGGGGCTGAGTGAGAAGGGCCAGTGGGGTGCTGGAGCCAGCGAGTACCACTGGACAGCCAACTGTGTGTGGATCTCTCCAGCTCCTCGCTCAGTGATGTCTTGTTTTGTAACTTAGATTTGGTTGTGGTGGGAGTATTTACACAACGGACACTGGCAAAGCTACAAATCAAGGCTACCCATCCCCCAAAAGCACACCACCTCGACATTTACCAGCCCATCACTGGAACATACCCCCCTCGAATCCTCCCAACTGACCACTGTCCTTATGCATGGAGGCCAGGAAGGAAGACTGGTGGCAACCAGGGTGTCATTAGCCAAAGAAATCAGAGTCTAAATGGTGTATGGTTGGTGTGCTAATGGTAGCCAAGCCTTTGTCAAGAATGTCAAAACTAGGGCACCTGGGTGGCTCAGTGGGTTAAGCCTCTGCCTTTGGCTCAGGTCATGATCTCAGGGTCCTGGGATCGAGGCCCGCATCGGGCTCTCTGCTCGGCAGGGAGCCTGCTTCCTCCTCTCTCTCTGCCTGCCTCTCTGCCTACTTGTGATCTCTCTCTCTGTCAAAAAAAAAAAAAAAGTCAAAATTGCCCAAACTTATATAAGGAACAGTTCAAGCTACT
>PITA01016341.1:0-24324 GCA_004023965.1 Spilogale gracilis
CTCTCTCTCTCTCTCAAATAAGTAGTTAAGTAAAATCTTTAAACAAAACAAAAAATATGAGGCCATGTACAAGTTATATAAATAATCAATGAATGTAGCTATTATTTTGTTCTATATATGCATAAAAAGGAGATGACTAGTTGTCATTATCAGAAAAATACACAATTGGGAGTCCCATGAATTTAGGACATTATCTCTCAATCTCTCTTTGGTTAAGAACATTTAGGATTTTCTCAGGCAGAAATATAAAAATTCCAGTATTAAGAGATGGGGAAAATATCCCAACACTCCAAGCCCACCAGTTCCTCACTAAACCTGGTAACTCTTTCATTCGTGCATTTACTATCTGCACAAGCCAGGCAACATACTAGGTTATGGGTATGAGGAAATGAACAGCATGCATTTCCACCTGGAAGGGTTTCTCAAGGTGCACCTCTTTGAAATTGTCTTAGAAGCTTCCTGCACTTACACTTAAGTATTAACACATAAGCTTTTGTTTTCTTAAAAAAGATTTGACTTCATTCAATTACTTTATATGGAGTTGTCAAAGGTTGGAACACTGCTCAGCAAATACTCATCCACTTCCACCTCCCCTTTCTGCTGGGGGTACAGAGTACCTCCTAGGATTTTTGGCTTTGGCTAGTGCAGTGTGAACGGACACGACATAAGGAAAGGATTTAAATTTGCATGCACACAGTTTGGCTTGCCTCCTTTCTCCTGCTCCTTCACAAAAGAAGAATGTACTCTAGGCAGCCACTGCTCAGTCAGCCTGGGTCCCCCAGTGCAGACCTGTACCCTAGTCATGGTCAGCAGCTAAGTTTAGTCTGTGCACAGTGTGAAACAGCCCTGTCGGGCTCAGTTGAACCACAAATGACCTTGACAAGTATGCAAATAAATGCTTATTATTGAAAACTACTAGATTTAAAGTATGGTTTGTTACACGGCATTATTGCAATAAAAGCTAATAAATATGCTAAGTTTCCAGCCAAGTTTACTCTGTGGAGATTCATACCGTTTTAGAGGCTTTAAGTAACTGAGATGGAGCCTTACTCACCAATGTAGACAGAGAAGGGCTTAGGGAAGAGGATAAATGGGGGGAGGGGCAAGATGATCAAGGTATGTACCTCCTTTAATACTCAGCAATGGAGTCTTTATGAGGTGATGGTATAATAGGTACAAAGGTCAGCAAATTCATGGTTATGTGTCTTTGACTTTACCCCAATGCCCAAGGTAAATATTCAGGGCCAGGCCCCAGGTAACAAAAAGCTTACCATGGGGACATCTATTCAGTCAAATTCTAGCTGCCAGTGCTAGATAATTAGCCTTTTCATGGGATCCTCTTCTGTCACCCTTAAAGGGGAGATGCTAAACAGTTTAGAACTTCTGGAACATAAGCTTCCTATGACTTATATTTCCCTTTCTATTCATGTAGCATTTAAAAGCCAAGAAACAAATCTTCAGAGGCACACATTGGTCAGAATAAAATTTAGGCTACGGCTGAAAGTACCTGATGACTGCCAGTAGGTGGCAGTCACAATACTCCATATTTAAACTTGAAACTTGCTACCAGCGGCATAGTAACACCTGAAGGGTTCCTTCCATAAGGGTTGGGGGGAGGGGAGGGAGAAAGGGTAGACCAGAGCTATGAAACAAACACTTTTCTTTACTATGAAAGATGGACTAGTGTGGATATGGTAACAATAGGAGACAAATTAGAACAAGTAAAGGATATTTCCAACCACGTTTCCAAAAACTTAAGTGACCCAATAGACCTCCAGTTGTTCTAGGTTCACATGTTTTAGTCCCTCCTAAACCCGCTTAATAATGAAATATAAAATATAAAGCAAGAAATTTAGAAGTCATAGGAGAGAACCATTTTGGAGAAACAGAAATGGGACAGAAGAGCCAAGTGGTGCTTTGGACCTGAAGTTCTGGGCCTGCTGCACCCCAGTTGCAGGGTGACTTGGAGTTAGGTTTCTGCTGAGCAACAGGGGCTGAAAAGGCCCCCCGTGGGGCAGGAAACCAGAGCTAGGCTTGCCACTATGAGAAAAGAAAAAAGGAGAGGGGCATCTAGGCGGCACTGCGGGTTACCTGGCTGATTCTTAGTCTCTGCTTGAGTCCTGATCTCAGGGTGGTGAGTTGTTGGAGCCCCACCTCAGGCTCTGTGCTCAGCATGGAGTCTGCTTGGGCTTCTCTCCTTCCTGCTCTCTCTGTCCCTCTTCACTGTGCTCACATGCTCTCTCTCTCAAGTAAATACATCTTTAAGAAAAAAAAAGAAAAGGAAAAGGGAGAGGGGAGGGGTTCCCAGATGGTAGGTAAAGGAAAGAAGTAAGAAGTTGCTGTCAATTACTGTCTGGGGGCCTGAACTGGAGGATACAGAGCAGCATTAAGACCAAACTCCAAGCCCTGCCCACTCCTGTCCCCAGTAAAGAGATCTGCAACATCCACATCGCCACCTTGGACAGGGAACCCCAAACACCGTTGGCAAGCCCAGCTTCTGATCTGGGGGCCTTGCAAGGACCAGGTGAGATGACTGCAAAATAGGCAAGTGTAAAGGGAGAGGGAAGACTTTTCTTTCTTTTCTTCTTTTTTTCTTTTTCTTTCAAAGCAACCTATAGATCAAGACCCTTCAGACCAAGCTGTCAGTGCATTGTGAAGAAGGCTTAATGTCAACATCGGCAACAAGATCAAAGACTGACATGTGAAATCACACAGTACAAATTTTAAACAGGTTACAAGTGTTCTAGTCATGTTTAGAATCTTCACCAAGATAAATAACAATGATTATAAATAATGCCAGGCACAGCATACTATGGAAAAAAAAAGAATATTAAGTAACTGAAGAATTTACAAATATTATACATGTGAAGTGTACTCATTGAAGTTAAAAGTTTAAAAGTTGGATAAACTGGCACAGTGAAGGGAATAATTTGTGAATAAAAGATAACACTGAATAACTAAAAATGCAGCATGGAATAAGACAAAGATGATAAAAAGGTCATAATTGAGGACTTCTGGCATTGGTACACAGGCAACAAAATAGACCGTATAAAGTAGGAAATAAAGTCTATGAATAGAACCACTCACATATGGAAACTGAATGTGTGATTGAGGGTATATTGAAACTTGTGAGGAAAAGATAGATTATTTCTAAATTAAAATATAAGAAGTATTCATACTTCAAACCATACACAAGAATCAATTCCAGGGGATTAAAAATCTAAATATGAAAAGCGTAAGAGAAAAAACCTTGGAAGAAACTCAGAATATCTTTATGAAACGGGGGTTCAGAAAAAAAATTTTTTAGAAGAGGAAAACATTTTTTTTTAATTAGGTTGTATTGGGGCACCTGGGTGGCTCGGTTAGTTAAGCGACTGCATTTGGCTCAGGTCATGATCCCGGAGACCTGGGATTGAGCCCTGCATCGGGCTCCCTGCTCCGTGGGAGCCCTGCTTCTCCCTCTCTCACTCCCCCTGCTTGTGTTCCCTCCCTGGCTGTGTTTCTCTCTGTCAAATAAATAAAATCTTAAAAAAAAAATTCAGTTGTATTAAAATGATCAAAATGACATAAGTTAAAAGAAGTCAATAGAAAGCAATAAACTATACAGATAGATAAGACGTTTGCCAAGCATGTGACTGACAAAAGATTGGCCTCCATGACAAACACGCACCAGAAAGAAATGAGAAGAGAAGTAACCAATCAAAAAAATAATAAATCAATAAATAAGCAAATGGACAGTAAACTCATGGCAGAGGCACTCTCAATGAGTAATATATTATGTGCTACTAAACATATAAAAGGACAAACCCACTTGTCTTCAAAGACAATGCGAGGGCGCCTGGGTGGCTCAGTGGGTTAAAGCCTCTGCCTTTGGCTCAGGTCATGATCTCAGGGTCCTGGGATCCAGGCTGCATCGGGCTCTCTGCTCAGCAGGGAGCCTGCTTCCTCCTCTCTCTGCCTGCCTCTCTGCCTGCTTGTGATCTCTGTCAAATAAATAAATAAAACCTTAAAAAAAAAAAACACAATGCGAATTAAAACTACAGGGGAAAGTCTCACTATGTCACACACATCAGATTTGCAATTGTTAAAAAGTCTGCTAATACTAACTCCTGGTGAGAAAGAGGAATGAGAATCCCACACATTGTTTGTGGGAGTATTAGTTGCACAGTCACTCTAAAGATCATCTTGTCAATATTAAATTTATAGGTATACATCAATAAAACCAAAAATTCAACCTCATTTTTACCTCTGGTGAAGCATTCATGTATGAATACAAGTGTTAAAAAGAACATTTACAAAAGCATTGCTCCTAAACCGTGAAAAATGGGAAAAATTTAAATATCTATCAACCATACAGAGAAGCAAATATTGAGTGATGTATTTGAAGTGATACTACGCAGACATTAAAATGAATGAATTAGACCTATATGTACTGACACAGGTTATCTAACTAATAATTCTGAGAGAAAAAAACCACCGAAAAATACACATGGCAAGATGCTATTTTTATAGACCTTTAAAACACATAACCACTTTATATATTGTTTGGAAGTGCACAAGATTAATAAACAATTTCACCTAAGGAGATAGTAAAGGGCATACAAAATGCTTCAAATGCATTTATAATGTTTTATTTCTTAAGTTACATGGTGGGTATAATAATGACCTTGAAAAGGGGTGCCTGGGTGGCATCTGCCTTTGGCTCAGGTCTTGATCCCAGAGTTCCGACATGGAGTCCCAGGTTAGGTTCCCTGCTCAGCAGGGAGTCTGCTTCTCCCTTTCTTCCCTCTCCTCTCTGCTTATGCTTTCTGTTGCTATCTCTCTCTCTCAAATAAATAAATAAATCTTTAAAAATAATTGTGGCCTTGAATGCAACTAACATTAAAATATATAAAATAAGACCTTAAAATATCTAAAGCAAAAACTGACATCAATAAGTAAAATCAAATATAAATAATAACCTTCTATCATACACTGATAAATAAAGCAAATAAAAACATGACCTGATACCATTAACAACCCTGATTATATATAACCCAGAACCCAAAAAATTGATGATATGCATCCTTTTTAGGCACATATATTTACAAAAATTGATGATTCACATTGAAAATCTCTTCAAAATTTCTAAGTAATGTTATCATACAGACCATGTTTCCTTTCTATAATGCAATTAAAAACAAAAAAGGATAAACTAAAAGTAAAAAAAACCCCAAAATTAGCAAAGCTAATTTAGTGACTTGTGAAAATAAACCATGCAACTATGCAAAGTTTATTCTAAGAATGCAAGAGCTATATATCATCTGAACATTTATCAGTGCTATCTACCACAATATACTAAAGGAGAAAAACCGTATCCCAAAATATTAAAATACAGAACACAGAATATCTTAATAAAGCTCAGCATTCATTCTTGATTTTAAAAATAAAAAAAAAACCAATAACACATTAATTTAGAATAGAAGGGAATCAAATACATAATATCTATCAAGAATTTTCAGCAAACTTCAAATATAATAATGAAAACTTCAGGAAGCAAGATTAAGAATGCCCATTGTTGGGGCACCTGAGTGGCTCAGTTGGTTGGGCGACTGCCTTTGGCTCAGGTCATGATCCCGGAGAACCGGGATCGAGCCCCACATCGGGCTGCCTGCAGGGCAGGAAGCCTGCTTCTCCCTCTCTCACTCCCCTTGCTTGTGTTCCCTCTCTGGCTGTGTTTCTCTCTGCCAAATAAATAAAATAAAATCTTAAAAAAAAAAAAAGAATACCCATTGTCACCCTTATTTTCCTACATTATGCTAGAGGTCTGGGACAAAGCAGGAAGAAATGAGATGTAGAATTTTGAAAGGAAGAGACAAAACTGGTATTATTTACAATACATTGCCTGGGAACACATAGATATGCCTAATTATGAACAGCATCTCCCATAGTTCTGCATAATAATGACGCCCATACCAACTCTTGGAACGTGGCTATCTCTAGAGAGATACACCAAGAAACTGGATTAAGGAGGATTACAAAAGGGGCCTCAACACTGGCTTTTAAAAGTCTGAAGAGGGGTGCCTGGGTGGCTCAGTGGGTTGAAGCTTCTGCCTTCGGCTCAGGTCATGATCTCAGGGTACTGGGATCGAGGCCCACACTGGGCTTTCTGCCTAGTGGGGAGCCTGCTTCCTCCTCTCCTCTGCCTGCCTCTCTGCTTATTTGTGATCACTCTACCTGTCAAATAAATAAATAAAATCTTTTAAAAAATAAAATAATAAAGTTTAAAAAATAAAAGTCTGAAGAAATTATGGCAAAATATTTAGATATGATGCTATACAAATATAAACTTTTTGATATTTTTCTACTAGTTTGAAATGATTCAGGATTCAGGATTGTCTTCTATAAATGATAATGGCTATCTCCAAAATTTCACAGTATAGTCTATGTGCACCTAAGACTAATTTTAGCTTTATAGTCAGTGAGAAAAATTACCTCCCCTCAACAGAATGAATATAAAAGAACTAGTAAAGGAAACACACACAGACACACACACATCCTTTCTCTCTCTCTCCCTTCTGGTGGCACATATAAGCATTTGTTGACTTGACAGAAAACTCTGGGAGAAGTTCCAGCTTGTGCCTCCAATCAACTGACAGAGCCCTTTATTTAAGGCCAACAAAATGAACCTCAAGAGAGGGAGGTGAAGGTCAGTCTCTAGAGAGGGAGGTGAAAGCCAGCCAGCTTTAACTTGATTGAGAGTGGAATTTTCTAGTCAACCAGGCCAGACAAGTACCCAGGAGGCCAGGCTACCTGCCCAGGTTTCTAAGGGAGACAGGACACTTGCATCTCACAAATGATGGAAAAATACTCAAATATATCACGCTGCACCTGCCATAGGGCTTACTGCCCAGAAGTGGAAGGCCTTAACTTGCATCGCTTCTACCATTTAGAATTTGAGCACTGACTGTGTGTGTGTGTGTGTGTGTGTGTGTGTGTGTGTATGTTTGTGTCTGTGTGTGTGCGCATGTGTGGTTCTTTTCAAGCCTACATCCCTCAGTCCTAAACCAAAAGATGGGAAAACCTATCAGACATAAAGGAGGACAACAGAGTAAGAGTTTGGGCTGAGCAGCAACTTCTCTGCAGGAATGCAGGGAGACACAAGTGCACATCAAGGAGACCCAGCCCAGGAAAACTAGACAGTGCTCTGGCCCTCCATGCAGCCCACTGGAATTGCCAAATTTAGAAAAAAAAAATACAGGATACTCAGATGTGAACTTCAGATAAACAAAAATAACCTTTTTTGTGTGCCTCATGTAATATATAAGACCTATTTATACTAAGTAATTATTCATTGTTTATCCGAAGTTTACATTTAACTGGACAACGTATATTTTACCTAGAGATCCTACTTTAGGATCTCTAAGCACTCTTAGTGGAAACTGTTTTCAAAGGGTCAGGAATGTATAACTATTGGGAGAACGTGTGTGCCCATGAGTGGAAACTGGCATGCCAACCTTGTGGACAGCCAGAAACACTGGTTCTGGAAATTTCTGTTTAGCGTGTCTTTTTAAAAATCTTCTGGATATTGTTTAGTTTCACAATGATAGTTTTAGTTTTGTTTTCCCCCAAGTAATCTGATCTTTTCAGAAAATTTTCCACCAAAAGTTCTGAAGTCAGTTATCATGTTTTCAAAGTGAATAGAACAAACAACAACATATTAATTAAAACACAGACAAGATACACACACACAAAGACACACATCAGCCCCTTTCCCTTCCCGTAGAAACTTCGGAATACCACTGACAATGGCACATGAAGAGAAGCTGACATTGATTCACAGGCAAAATACAGTCACTGCTCACAGGTTGTAACACACTTTGCATAATCAGTCACGTGTAGCTGACCACCTACAATCTTGCTGCATTGTTACTAAAGTAAAAATAATCAGCAAAGATAAACAGGAGATAAATCGGCTCACTTGGGAATGCCAAAAATCTTCCTCGGCCAACCAGTTAATCCCTTTACTCAGTGCTTCTCAGCTGTGGCTACATCATAGAATCACCTAATATGTAGGTGGCTTAAAGACTACTTATGCATGGATCCCAGCCCAGAGACAGATTTAATTGGTATGAGATGCATGTCGGGCACTAGGATTAATAGCAATCCAAGTGATTCTAATACACAGCCAAGCTCAAGAACCATGGCATTTGTGAGTTTATCCCCAAACAATGATGTCTGGCAAGGCTAGAAAGTGACACATATATCTAGACTGTAGAAAGTATGCTCCTCCATTGGCTGCTACTCCAAGCTCTCCTCTATCCAAGCTAATGAGGCCATGAAAGCTAATTCTGCACTGACCCAAGAGCCATTATACAGGAACTAGGTTCTTCCTTGCTGCGCTGTAGTTTCCCTGAAATTCTAGCACCCAGAAACCATGCTAAGATGTTGGGAATACATAGAAGGAATGGCAGATGGGAAAAAATAAGCATAAAAAAGGCAAGATCTTTTAGGCAATCCCACCTAACTGGTAAATCCCAATGTAACCTGCCAGAGTATCATTTAAAATGTGCCATCTGGGCAGCAGGAGAAGGTATCTGCTCATTTCATAGCAATGCTTAGCTCAGTCTAGCAGCAAAGTTCCCAGGGTTGCAATGACAACACACCTTCACACCTTTACCCACTCTTCAGGTAGGACCTGGTCAGGAAACACATCTTTCTTCCCCAGGGCCCCATTCTGAGATTCAAGGCCAAGTCTTTTTTTTTTCCTTTTTTTTTTAAATTTTTTTTTTTCCAAGAGAGCGCTCATGCATGCACATGCACAGACCTTCCAGCTGGGGGAGGAGCAGAGGGGAAGGAAGGGAGGAAGAAAGAATCTCAAGCAGACTCATGCTGAGTATGGGCTCATCTCATGACCCTGAGACCATTAACTCAGCCAAAACGAAGAGTCAGAGGCTGAACCAACTGAACTACCCAGATGTCCCAAGGTTGTCTTGATTCACCACTACAGAAATAAGACATTCCTTGAGTTTCTCCTCCTTCCTCTCACTAGAATGATAGGTCAAACCATAAGAAGTAATTTTCACAAATTCAAAAATAATAGCATAGAGAAAGGATACATTTATCATCGCAAAAGGTAACAGGACTTCTTAGTTTTTATGACAAGTGAGAATTTTCATGATTTACGTAATGAAATGATGTCATCAGAAGTTATCTGTTTCTGCAAATTAAAGCTAGTTTTCAAAGACACATAAAACTTAAAATCATAAAAATCACAGAATCTTAAAGGCAGACTCTTATAAATCACTTAGGCTAGACCCCTCCCTCAAGTACACAGGAAGAAACTAATACCCAAATAAAATGACTCACTTGCCATGTAGCATAAGGAATCTCAATCAGCAAGCATAAACACATTTTATGACTGAGGGAGGAACAAAAAAGGTCACATGGCTATTCAGGAGAACACAGGTTTCCTGGCACTTTTTCTTTAAGATTTTTATTCATCCGTTCATTTAAGAGAGAGAGCAAGAGCACATAAGAAGGAGGGGGCAGGCTCCCACAAAGCAAGAAGCCCAATGTGGGGCTTGATCCCAGGACCATAAGATCATGATCCTAGCCAGAGGAAGACGCTTAACCAACTGAGACATTCAGGCGCTGCTTTCCTGACTACTTATAATATGTTTTCTACCATACAGTGAAGCCTCATTATGGTTTGAACTGAGGTCAAACATTAAGAATAAAGGGAGAGGAAAAGAACTAGAGATTATGAAGGAGGTGGAAAATATTTGCAGTAGCAGCTACTGTGAACCGAAGAGCATAGGCCAGGAATACAGGTCAGAGCTACTGGACAGCATGGAGGTCCTGCCTGGTATCAGAGACCACAGTCACAGTGGCAGAGCCCCGACAGTCAGTTGTGCCCTTTCCTCCAACAGCTCCCGCAGTCCAAGTAGACGTAGGAAGAAACAAATGTGTGAATCTCTCCAGGGCCGGGATTTAGTCAGATGGGTGCTATCAAAGGTGATAGATAAAGAAATCAAAGACGTCACCAGGAATGTGACTGAAGGGGGGCCACCTGGGTGGCTCAGCCATTAAGAGCCTGCCTTCGGCTCAGGTCATGATCCTGGAGTTCTGGGATCAAGCCCCACATCGGGCTCCCTGCTCGGCGGGAAGCCTGCTTTTCCCTCTTTCATTCCCCCTGCTTGTGTTCCCCCTCTAACTGTGTTTCTCTCTGTCAAGTAAATAAATAAAATCTTAAAAAAAAAAAAAAAAAAAAGAGGCTGAAGGAAAGAATCTCAATGCCCTAAGAAGGAAGTGAAGGCAGGAGAGACCAAGAGACATGAAGAAAGATGTTAGGAGTCACGCCTTTGAGCTAGAGAAGGGATCTGTGTTTTTGGAGAACTGAAAGGAAAGCTGGGATGACAGCAGGTGTTGGACAGAAATGGAGATGTTATAATTCAATTTCAAAACTAAAGCTCTCTTGAGGAAAAATAAGCACAGGATATAGAGCATAGCTGACGGCAGTGGCAAAGAATCCCACTGGAAGAGTGGAGAGGCCGGGACGTGAAGAGGGGTTGTCCACACGGTCATGAAAGGAAAGAAGAAGGTATGCACCTGGGAGGTTAAGGGATGAGCATTACAAGAAAAGTAGCCTTAGAAGTCATGTGATAACATCCCTGAAGCTCCAAAGGACCAAAAGACCATGTGACTCTTTATGGGTTGATATTCTGACTTGAATGGATTTTTGTTTTGCTTTAAGAGCTCTCACAGTATAAGGATAAGGAACTTGCAAAAAAAATAAAAATAAAAATAAAAAATAAAAAAGGATAAGGAACTTGCAATATCCTTATAGGTTTAGTGGAATCATTAGGATCTGGTTGTGATTATAAAACCAAATAAATGACTTCTATTGCATTTTCTGTTACCAAGCCATGTTTACTGATTTACTAATACACATATTTCCTCAAATACAAGACATGTATTGATTCTAAGATTCATCAGTATTTATACAGCACTAAAAAATAAGAAAATGCTACCAATAATAATTGTAAGAGGTCAACTGTGAAATACACCATGATTTCAAAATTGGAAAATGTGTATCATATATTAGGTGAAATACATTTTTAACCCACTTATCTTCATAAAGTTTTATGTGGGAGATTTTGCTATTATTACCCCCATATTAGAGATAAAGAAACCAAGACACAGATTAAATACTTGCCTACATTTATGGAACGCAGCAAGGATTTGAATCCAGAGAGCTTGGGGATAGAATTCACTCTTAATCCTAGCCCAGCTCAAGAGACATTTATTGGGCGCCTGGGTAAAAGCCTCTGCCTTCAGCTCAGGTCATGATCTCAGGGTCCTGGGATGGAGTCCCACAGCCAGCTCTCCGCTCAGCAGGGAGCCTGCTTCCTCCTCTCTCTCTGCCTGCCTCTCTGCCTACCTGTGATCTCTCTCTCTCTCTGTCAAATAAATAAATAAAATCTTAAAAAAGAGAGAGAGTCGGGGCGCCTGGGTGGCTCAGTTGGTTAGGCGACGGCCTTCAGCTCAGGTCATGATCCCGGAGATCTGGGATCGAGCCCCACATCGGGCTCCCTGCTCGGCGGGAAGCCTGCTTCTCCCTCTCTCACTCCCCCCTGCTGGTGTTCCCTCCCTGGCTGTGTTTCTCTCTGTCAAATAAATAAAATCTTAAAAAAAGAGAGAGAGAGAGAGAGAGAGAGAGATATTTATTGAAGGAGGACAAAAAATATGATACACCAACCTAAGCTTTCTGCCATCATTACCAGAAGGAGCCCACATTACGGAGTATCTGTTGCTGGTACAGCCTGAGGACATGGACTTCCTCAGAGAGGAGTCTCATTCCTCAGAGCAGATCTGACTCAGACACGGTCCTCTCCAGGAGATCCACCCTAATTAGTGGTTTCCTGAAATCCATTGCTCAGGGCACCAACTCCACAGCACCAAGCTATCCTCACACATCCACAGGGTTTCTCCCTGGGGCCATTACTGTATCCACTCCCCTTCAGCAACATCTATTCTTCCCCTCTTCCAATTGTCATCGCGTGCTTCATTTCATGAAGGCGATTCCTAGAGCCACATTTATGGCTGTTCCCTATAGAGAAGCCACAGCTGAACAAGCAACTGCATGCACCCAGCCATCCAGCCTTCACCTGCTCCACCCCCTTTGTCTCTCACAACTAATAAGCTGGAGGCCAGGCTCAAGAATCCATGTTTTCCCCTTACAGATCACTGCCCCAGCTGCTCTGGGAACAGATGTCACAGAAATACAAAGCCAGGCTCGCTGTTTCCAGGTCTTATAAACATACTAACGACTGCTCTACCTTGCTGGTAATCAAAGAAATATTAACAAAGCTCAAGATAGGGGCGCCTGGGTGGCTCAGTCTTTAAGTGTCTGCCTTCAGCTAAGGTCATCATCCCAGAGTTCTGGGTCGAGCCCCCATCGGGCTTCCTGCTCTCCCTTTTTCAATCCCCCTGCTTGTATTGCCTCTCTAACTGTGTTTCTCTATGTCAGATAAATAAATAAAATCTTTAAAAACAAAAGCAAAGCTCAATATACCATTTTTAATCTCTCATTTGAAGAACACTTTTAAATCATAAAACCTAATATTGTCTAAAAAGCAATACATAGAATCATAAGGCATTCACCTCAATATTATCAACAAAAAAATTACTGCTGCTAGAACTATTGTATTAACATTTATTAACTATCTTCTATGAACCAGGCAATGTGCTAAGCATTTTATCTTTTTCTAATCCTTAGAGACAGAGTACAACATTCCATTTTGTAGGACACAGAAGGTCAGTAGTTAAGAAAGAAAACGGGTACTACTTTTTGGGAGGTCAATCTAGCAATAGGCATCATTGTGGTGGAGAGAGCAGACTCTAGATCCAGAAAGCCTCGGTTGAATCTTAGCTCTGCCACTCAGAAGCACTGGGACCTGGGTCAAATTATTTCACCTCTGTGTCTTTATTTCCTCATCTGTAAAAGGGGATAATGAAGATTCCTCCTTGACAAGGTTGTCGCAAAGATGAGAGTTAACATTTGCACAGTGCTCAGAGCAGCGCCTGGCACATAGGAATATATTTTAAGCTGTTATTACAATTATTATTTCATCTTTACTCTTTAACTGCTAACTGTGCTTCCTGCTTCACTGGCGAAACTGAAGCCACTACAAGAATTTCCACATCCTCCTACCTAGCAGCACGGATACCCACATTCCCTGCCCTCGAATGTATTACTAAAGAGGAGTTTCCACGCTCCTATCAAAGCCAGGCTCTCTGCTAGTACACAAGACCTCTACCCTACTTAACACGCTTAGAGATCACTCCAGCAACTCTTTCCTCATCCTACATCAAAGTTCCCCTTTCCCCTGGAACTCTCTCCTTGGCATGCAAAAATGCTATTATATTTCCCATCCTAATTAGGACAAAATGAATGAAATCTTCCTTTTAATCCCATGTGCCCCATCAGCTACTACCCCAATTGTGTTTCCTTTGTAACAAAACTTCTCAAAAAAATTGCCTACATACTGTCTCCAATTGTCATTTTCTCTTCAAGCCACTTCAATTTAGACTTTGGCTCCCTCCCCTGCCAGTAACCTCTAATGTCCTCTGTGTTTATAAATTCATTTGGCACATTCCTCCTCTCCCTGACATACATACATACACACACACACACACACACACACACACACACACATATATATATATATATATATATATATATATATATTTTTTTTTTTTTCACTTAGCATGCAGGACTCCAGGATCGTTTGGTTTTCCTGTTACCTCACTGCACACTCCCTCTCAGTTTATTTTGCTGACTCCTCCTCTTGGTCTCATTCTCTTCCTGTTGGGAGTTCCCCAGGGTTATTCCTTGTTCTCCCTTTCCATCTACACTCAGCATCTCATTCAGCCTGAGTTTTCAGCACCAACTTTCACATGTGCAGATGATACCCAATATATGTTCACAACTTCTCCCCAACTCCACACTCATATCAAAATGCCTGCTAACACTTCCTTGTGCATGTCAAAACAACATCTCAAGGTTAACATCAGAAACAATGCCCCCAAAAAACAAAAACAGAACCCCAACACCTGATCTTCCTTCTATTACCCAGGCTTCTCTTCCCTCAGGACAATTCGGTCCTTCCATTGCCCAAGTCAAAAACCTTGACATCATCCTTGACTGTTCTTCCTCACATCCAATCTGTTGGTAAATCCTGAGGGTTCTATCCCCAAATAAAGCCATAATCCCATTACTTTTTATTGCCTTCATTGCCAACAACCATAGTCCAAGCTACCATCTCCTGAGCAAGTATAATCTCTTGTCTGAATCACTATGACAACCCAATCACGGGCACCCGGCGTCTACCTACCGCCTCAGTCGTGCCCTAGTCTGGAGTTCAGCACAGGAGCCAGACTGAGCTTTTGCAAACACAAGGTTAAGCATGTCCTGCTCTGCTCAAAGTTCTCTACCAGCTCCCTATTCCATTCTCAGCAGAGGCCAAGGTCAGACAATGCCCTGCTCTGGCTAACAGAGTTGCACATGAGGGGTTCCTTAATCTTTGTGTGTGTATGAGTGCACACACGCACACCATAGACCACTTTGGCTGTTGGCAAAGTCTATAGGCCCTTTCTTGAATGATACTTTTTAATGTATAAAGTAAAATACAGTCGATCACAAAGGAAACCAACCCTATTGTCAAAATGTTTTTAAGTGTAACACAGTAACGAATGTACTCCTTTATTAGCAGACTAAATAACTTTGATGTGATGTGGTGATGAACAAAACCATATTTTAAGACATCCACAACACCTATAATGTAATGTGATTCTATCTGTGATTTTTACTATTGGTAAGGTCACAGGTTCTATTGAGTTACGGAGGTTTTCACCTATGTTCATGATGGAAAGGAAGGTTCAATATCATTTAGAAGTTACAATTAAAGATAAAAATGAAATGCTTTTCTCATCCAAGTTAATAAACCCCTGAATCTTATCCCAAATGCCTTAGAGGTCCTGAGAGCCCAGGCTAGGAGACTCTCCTTCTGGCTGTGGCTTACCCACTCTAGTTACGCCAACCACATCATGCCCATCCTGTACTCAGAGTCCTCACACTGGCCCTTCCTTCTCCAGCATTCCCTTATCTCTTTCCCTTACCTTGTATCTTTGCTCAAACAGCAAAATTTTCAATGAGTCCCGCCCTAACCACACTATCTAAAATTGCAACCAGGGGCACCTGGGTGGCTCAGCTGGTTAAGTGACTGCCTTCGGCTCAGGTTATGATCCCGGAGACCCAGGATCGAGTCCCACATCCGGCTCCCTGCTGGGCAGGAAGCCTGCTTCTCCGTCTCTCACTCCCCCTGCTTGTGTTCCCTCTCTGGCTGTGTTTCTCTCTGTCAAATAAATAAACAAAATCTTTTAAAAAAAATAAAGATAAAACAAAATTGCAACCAACCTTCCACCACAGTCCTATCTGTGCTTCCTATCTGGCTTTTCTTTCCCATGGCATTTATCACCATCTAATGTACTATATAATGTATTTACCACAGTTCTTTATTATCTGGATTCACCACTATTTCCACCCCTCATGCAAGCTCCTTGAAGGCAAGAACTTTTCTGTTTTGACTCAACTGATGTAATTCAAATGCCTAAAACATGGCAGGCATGTAGGCAGTTCAAGCAATGCCAGAGAATAGCTTTATTTGAAATGTGTACACTTATTTGACTGTCTACTATGTTAAACACTTCACAATTTATAAACACGATGTTAAGGGGCGTCTAGGTGGCTCATTGGGTTAAGGCCTCTGCCTTCAGCTCAGGTCATGATCTCAGGGTCCTGGGATCAAGGCCCAAATCAGGCTCTCTGCTCAGAGGGGAGCCTGCTTCCTCCTCTCTCTCTGCCTATTTGTGATCTCTCTCTGTGTCAAATAAATAAATAAAATCTTTAAAAAATTTTAAAAAACCACAATGTTAAGAGGTTTTATCCATTCATTATCACTGCATATTCCCTATTAATTTATTTCCCTTCATTCTAAAGATGTTCTTTTATATATCTTGAAAAGAGACAGAATCCCATGAGCTGACATATCTGTCTGTTTAACAGCAAAAAATAGTTGTTCTGGAGCCAAGTGCCAGAGTTCAACTATTGGCTCCTCTCTTCACCAGTTTTGTTAAGCTGGTGAAAAGTATAGAACTTTTATAAGCCGCAATATTCTCATTAGTAAAGTAAGAATTATCTACTTCATCACTTTATAAAAAGCATTAAAGTTTAATTATTTAATCCATGTATAGGATTTAGATCATTTCTATATGTCTGAGCAGATGTAAAAAATTCATTATTGCTATTATCAGTAAGATATGGAAATTCCCTCTTCTAATATAAGTTGCAGAGTATCCATTTGTACCATTCATGAGTACCTAATATCCCCTCTGTCAGAGAGGATAATTTAGAAAAAACCTTCACATTGTCCAGGCAATATAGAAGCATGCTCATAATTTCGGACTGATTTAGAACTTAAGAAACAAAGGAAAATCCACCCCTTTAAGACAACTTCTATTCAAATTTTTGCTATATTTCCTTCCATTTTTTGTCCTATATATCTTATCAGGGTTGTAACCATTCACATCTATTTTTTAAAATGACTTTGAACTTTGCAGTAACTGATTTATTTAATTTCTGACCCACAGGAAAATTAAGAAATAAAGTAAGACAGAAACCATACTCCTTTCTCGCTGACCTCCCAAAGACCAGTCTTAGAATTCTAGAAGATTGGCTCATACCCTGGACACAGAAGCTGTGGACAGTTCTCCAGGGACCGCAGAGCCGGGCAGAATCTCTGTTCGAGGTAGAGACAGCCACCTTGCCACTCTCCTTCAAACACTCCACAACTGATGTGAGTGTGAGAAAGCTTCCTCTCAGAGGCGTCTATAAAGACCAGGGGACTCCACAGGTGCAGGAGTAGCTGGGGAGGGGAGCAAGCTCTCTGAGCAGGCTCAGACGTGAGGGAAGTGTCCTTTGTAACCTTTTTTATATATAGCCACTAAAAACCAATTATAGCCACTAAAAACCAGGCAGAAAGCCACAGGGAAAGGATCTCTGCCATGCCCTCGGGAAAGACAAACACTACGGACACATTTGGTAGAAATGAACCTGCCACTTTCACTTGGCACTCAGATACATATAATGTAACATATATGTCAGCTATTACCTTGTATATTATCATTCTTGGATGAGGTCCCGTACTCTGCAGTTTTAACTTGGTCACAGCAGATTCTGATGCAGTATTTTTCAAAGTGTAAATGAGAGTGCTCTTCAAACTCTTTTGTACAAGTAGACATGCTGCAACCTACACCCTCCCACCCCCACCGTTTCCCCCCTCCCCATCTCCTGGGAGGGACCTGTGTCACTTTCTCCCAGAAGCCCCCAACTGTCTTAAAGTTAATGCCTTACAAGAGAGGAAAACAACCTTAACTTGACAATGGCAAAGGCCTGCGGTGTCCCCGTAGGTTCTCCTTAGCATAGGAAAGTTCTTTTGAAAACATCCCTTTTCCCTACCCCCACTCCCAAATACACCATCAACCACCCCTCACAACCCCTGGGCCACAGATCTTTCTGTCCACAGGTGCTGTCCTCATGCTTTAATAAAACCACCATTTTCCATCATCAAAAACGTCTCAAGAATTCTTTCTTGATCCTCTGCTCCAGACCTCACCCCCCCCACCAACCTCGCCTATATTCCAAAACTACATCACACCTAATACAATTTTTCCAAAATAGTACCATACTCCTCATACATTTTGCAACTGAAATCTAAAATTTTTCATTGTAAGTTTAAACAGTTATAAAGAACAGGTTCTGGGGAGTTTGCCAATATTGATATCTGAAAAATAAAGCCATTACACTTTTAATGTAGCTAATGGAATGTAATAACATCATGATTTGCTACTCAGCACTATCTGTTTTAAAAGGCTGTGAACAAACTCTGCTTTTAACATTCGGAAATTTTACATAGTTCCTTTTCATCCTTTTGAACATCCCAATTTCTTTTTTTCCCAAGTATTTATCCCAAATACAGTTTTATGTTTAAAAGCCTATCATTTTTCACCTGCATAATTTTTATCAAATACAAATATAAAAATAATTTGATTTTTAAAAGTTTTTTGGGATCACAAGAATTTTAGGTCCAGGTTTACTACTTGGCTGAGTTGTCAAAATTCTTTGTTAATTCCCAGTACATGAAAACAGATTCATGTGATTATTAAACATTAAAATTTCATTGGAAATGTATCCCTTACCAGAATGAATAGAATGAATTTTTTGATGCTCTAAGGCTTCCCAGACATCATTTTTTGGAATTACCCTTTGATATCCTGTAGGTTTTTTACTTGAGGGAGGTACAACAAGATTTAGAATAGGAGAGACTTAAAACCTTTCCTTTAAAAATTGGTAAAAGGCTCATTTAAGTTAAAAGTACTCATGAAAGCTGAGAATCTGGAGTAATTTGCTCAAAATTACCTATCCCCCCAACAATACTCTTTCAAGGGTTCTTCTAAGTTCCCCAGTTTGAAGACTGCTGATACAAATTGACTGAGTATCTTGTGGAAAAGGCAGATTCATCGGCCTACTCCAGATATCTGAATTAGTAGGCTCCCCAGACTGCCCTCCCCACCCTACCCCCACACATACTCAGGATTGAGAAAGACTTAATTGTGGGATAAAACAAATACATAAAAAATTTAAACAGTATTAAGATTTGAAAGCTTAAAATAAAAGATCTATCATAGGAAGTACCTGGCGGCCAAGGAATTCAGTGGGAGTCAAAGGCTTTCTAAATAAGCAACATGGCTGGTCGCGGGGAGGGGGGGGATGGGAGATGAGGGGATGGGTAGAATTTGAAAGATTAAAAAGCTGGAGTTAAACAGTTTACCAAGTTACAAAGCTATGATACTAATTTTGTTGGCAAAGAAGGAGTTGATGTCCTCAGAGGGTAAGTGGCTAATTATAGAGACCCTGGTGGTATGGCAGTGGGTTATTTTGTCTGAGTGTTGCAATTATGACAATTGCTTACTGTTTAAAATAGAAATAGATTGTTGAGAATATTAATTTAGGTAAATTGGTTTTATGCAACTGATTTTACATGAGTTGGTTTCAGGCAAATTGACCTAGAGCTGAACATATTTTATCTACAAATTGGGTAATCTTTAAATGTAATAAAGATTAATACATGTCACTGCTAAGTCCCACATTATTCCAGCTGGAAAAAGAAGATTTTAATTTAAATTATCTCCTTTTATTGTTTTAGTAGCCCTGGAAATGGGTTTAGCAAGAAGTGTAAGTCATCACCTAAAATGAAACCAAAGTGTCTACTGATTTTTATTAACTTAATAACTCCTTAATCACTCAGTGTCACAAATAAAGATTTTTTCAACGTATCCATTCACAAGAAGGTAGAAATCTATGATTGCCTTTATCACCCATTCTTTGGACCATTACAAGGAACTCCAAGCTGGCCTTCCTACTTCCCCACAGTAACCCCTCACTTCCATCCCAGTTTCATAATTATCCTCAATACCTCTAGAGCAGTTTTACAAAACCCCTATTTGGTCCTGGTATTCTCCTGCCTAAAACCTTTCAATGGCTTCTCCATAATCAACAGCCCAGGTTCCTATATAATTTCTCAATCCCAAAGATCTAGCCTCATCCAAGTCTACAGGCTTAACCTCTTTCCATATCATTTCCTTTGTCTTCTCTATCAGTCATAATAAACTGCTTGCAATTCTTCAAATAATCCTTGCTCTGTCTTTCCTTTTCCATGTTTGGTCTACCTTGCCTCCAGTGACTTATCCAGCCTACTCTCCTCCAAATCTGCTCAGGAGGCCCATCCTAATTACTCTAGGTAGGACTGATTATACTATTCTATGTGGTCTCCTATAAGCATTATAAATACATAATATATTGTACATACATAATATGTGTGTGTGTGGATTCCTTAGTAAGAGAATAGGACATTTCTTATACTCATTTGTGTACATTTCACTTTCCTGCCACCCCACTCTGTCAACTACCTTCTGTCCCTCCACCAAAAAAGGAGGAAAAAAAAAAGAACCATGAGCTGATTGAGTGCAAGGATCTTGTCTTATTCACCTTTGTATTTGAAACACTTATCATACTTACCAGTACATGGTAGATGCTCAGTAAACATTTGATAAATGAATGAATATATTATTATTTGTGATTGTGCAATTAATAATACCAACGAATTCAACACTAATAATGTGCTGATGTTAAATATGAGTTAGATATAATCTAAGAGCTGCAGTGACTCTGATGTCACAGCAATTTACCTGCACCTTCTAAGATTACAACACAAGATAGAATATGTGTTCTAAGTCAAGAGAAATCCCCTAGGAGTCATCCTAGCCATGCCATGTAGCTCAACACACAATAGCAGCTTTTTTCAAAGTTCCCCTCTACTTATCTTGATGGGTGGTACACTGAAGAAGAAATCTTAACATTTAGGAAAAGATAACATCAGAATAAAACAAGGGCAGATCATCCAAAAACCATTTGGTTGTTATTTCTATTGTAACAAATCTAGAGCTTTGCTACAGTCACCTCACACTACAGTCATACTTTGTTATTCAAAATGTAGAAATTGTCTCCACGGTTCCCTTTAGTTTTCCTTATCATGAATTCACAGAATTCATTGTTTTTGGCTAAGACTTTTCCTTAATCTCAAGAAATAAACTGAAGGTTGCTGGGGGGGTGGGGGTGGGGCGAAGGGATAGGGTGGCTGGGTGATGGAAAATAATAAATAAACAAACAAACAAACCAGAAAATCAGCAAACCAAATTCAGTATTTCATCGTGACAAAATAGGGCAATCCCAAGAATACTGAAATAGTTCCACACTAACAAATCTAAAATGTAATCACTAATCAGAATAAAGAAAATCACATGAATTAAATGGTTGTTTCAATAAATGTACCCCTGAATTTAATACATCAAATTCAAATCATTTTTGTAATATTAACACTTAGAAAGAATGTTCTATAAAAAATGTTCTATAAAGAATGTTCCTTAACTTGATGAAGGTTATTGACCAAAAATCTGCAACCAACATAATGCTTAACTGTAAACATTAGAGGGAAGCCTATATAGGGCACCTAGGTGGCTCAGTCATTAAGCGTCTGCCTTCAGCTCAGGTCATGATCCTGGAGTCCCTGGATAGACTCTGCGTCTCCCTCTTTCACTCCCCCTGCTTGTGTTCCCTCTCTAGCTGTGTTTCTCTCTGTCAAATAAATAAAATCTTTAAAAAAGAAAAGAAAAAAGGAAGCCTATAAAATTAGGAATAATATAACAATGTCTCCTACTCACTACTTCTCCAGCTTTGTTTTGAAGGTTATAGACGGTAGAAAAGAACTAGAGAAAAAGATAGGTAACAACTTGCGTTTTATTTTCTACTGTTAAAAACTTGATTGAAAATGGTCAGAGGAAAAAAAAAAAAAAAGAAAATGGTCAGAGGATTTGAATGGACATTACCACAAAAAAGATACACAAGCGACTAGTTGACACAGGAAGTACTCTGATCATTAGAGAAATGCAAATCAAAACTACAATGAGATACTAGTTCACACCAGAATAGCTACTATTAAAAAATAAGCAAAAGCCCCAGACAATAGCAAGTGCTTGCAAGAATGTGGGGAAACCAGACCCCTTGTGTACTGTTGGAAGAAATGCAGAGGAATGCAACAGCAATGGAAAACAGTATGGAGGTGCTGCAAAAAATAATAGAATTACCATACGATCCAGCAATTCCACTTCCGCACATACACCCCAAAGAATTGAAACCCGGATCTCAAGGAGATATTTGTACACCCATGTTCATAGAAGCATTATTCACAAAAGCCAGAAAGTAGAAGCAACCCAATTGCCCATCAATGTATGAATGATCAACAAAATTCAGTATATGCATGGAATGGAATATTATTCATCCCTAAAAAGGAATCTCTCATACATGTTACAACACAGATTAATCTTGAGAACATTATGCTAAGTAAAATAAACTAGTCACAAAAGACAAATATTATGGTTGCACCTATAGGGTACTTAGGGTAGCCAAATTTGTAGACACCAAAAGTAGGATGGTGGCTGCCAGAGCCTGAGGGAAGGGGAGAAATAAGGAGTTGTGTTCCAGGTATAGTTTTAGTTTTGCAAGATGAAAAATCTCGAGATCCAGTGTACAACATGAATATACTTAACACTATTGAACTCTACATAAAAATGGTTAATGCTTATTCATCTATTATGCAAGCCATTATATGTTACATACACAAAGTGTGAATGAATTCTTTTGAATGAATAACATGATAACGTTTTTAATGGCTAAGATGGTAAATTTTATGTTACGTATGTTTTACAATTAAAAAAACACAATTGTCATGATTTGTCTACCAAAAAAAAAAAAATTCAAGGTTTTCAACTGAATAACTAGGAGATCCAGGACAGTATAAGGTTAGAATTAGAAATATGGAAATCACTTTGTTATACCAACAAAACAAATTTTAAAACATAACGAAAAATGGATCCCATTTATTATCAAATACGTAGAAATTTCAATGTGCACAATGTATATGAAAACTATACAACTTCACTGACGAAATAAAGAAATCTTGAACAGTATCAAGAGATACAGTACGTTCCTGGATAGGAAGACTCCGTATTATCAAGCCCCCTAATAGTGATCTATACTTTAATATATTTAAATAATATAATACAAAATTCCAATGGGATCATTTCATAGATCTTGAGAAACTGACTTTCCAGCTCACACACAAGAGTGTATGTGGACAACTACCCCCCAAAAAAATTTAGATGGAAGAAAAGAATCAAGGTGATCTGAATTGCCACTTAAGTAACTTTTTTTTTAAAGATTTTATTTATTTATTTGACAGAGAGAGAGATCACAAGTAGGCAGAGAGGCAGGCAGAGAGAGAGGAGGAAGCTGACTCCCCGCTGAGCAGAGAGCCCGATGTGGCCCTCCATCCCAGGACCCTGAGATCATGACCTGAGCCGAAGGCGGAGGCTTTAACCCACTGAGCCATCCAGGCGCCCTTAAATAACTTTTAAACTACACCAACTGCAAAGACATAAAAATTGGCACAAGACCTAGGTAAGCAAAACAACAAAAAATATTAAAGGGTCTAGAAATAGGTGAGTATACAGAATGGAATTTATATATGTGAGAGTGGGCACTCCACATCCACGGAACAGAACTATTTATTGAATGGTACTGGAGCAAGTAATTATCAATCTGGAAAAAACAAAACTAAGAGCAGCTTATATTTTGGTTTTACAATGTGCCAGGCACTATACTAAGGTCTTTAAAGGCATTAGTTCACTGAGGTGCCTGGAAGGCTCCGTTGGTCAAGCACCTGCCTTCGGCTCAGGTCATGATCTCAGGGTCCTGGGATCGAGGCCCATGTCCAGCTCTCTGCTCAGTGGAGAGCCTGCTTCCCCTTCTTTCTCTGCCTGCCTCTCTGCCTATTTGTGATCTCTCTCTCTCTGTGTTTCAAATAAATAAATAAAATCTTGAAAAAAAAAGCTCCTACAAATTAGTAAGAATGAAAACTAATCACCCACTTTATAAGAGGAGAAAGAAGAACAGAAAGGAAGTCACAAAAGATACAATAAAAAGATGTCCAACTAGTCTAGTATCAGAGAAATACAAATTAAAAACAATGCTATGTATTTTTTTTAAAGATTTTTAAAATTTATTTGACAGAGAGAGAGAGAGATGGTGAGAGAGGGAACACAAGCAGGATGAGTGGGAGAGGGAGAAGCAGGCTTCCCACTGAGCAGGGAGCCCTTCGTGGTGGGGCTCCATCTCAGGGCCAAGATCATGACCTGAGCCGAAGGCAAATGCTCAACGACTGAGCCACACAGGCATCCCAATATTATGCATTTTTAACATCAGGTTGACAAAAATTAAATGAAAATTGGCAAAGTGTGATAAATGGGCATTCTTATTTTAGTTCAATATTAACTGATTCAATATTTTAAGAGGGCAGTTGCATCCTCTTATCTACCAGGGTTTGAAAGGGGCAAGGAATCTGATAGAGCAATTCTACTTCTAGCCTATCAAAGGTAGCCTACTCACAGGAACAAACAACATAGATGCAAACAAAGCTTTCATGAAATTGTTGTACAACAGCGAAAATTCTAAGTAATAAAAAGATCAATGGGCGCCTGGGTGGCTCAGTGGGTTAATCCTCTGCCTTCGGCTCCAGTCATGATCTTAGGGTCCTGGGATCAAGGCCC